>CAEGAF010072776.1:0-10549 GCA_903067075.1 Micropoecilia bifurca | reverse complement strand
ATGACTGTTAGGTTAATTGGTCTCTCCAAATTGTCCCTAGGTGTGCATGGTTGTTTGTCCTGTATGTCTCTGTGTTGTCCTGCGACAGACTGGCGACCTGTCCAGGGCGTACCCCGCCTCTCGCCCGGAACGTCAGCTGGAGATAGGCACCAGCAACCCTCCCGACCCCTCTAAGGGACAAGGGTGCAAAGAAAATGGATGGATGGATGGAGCTCTCAAGCTCACTTGGGGAGTAACATTTATCTTTTATTCCTCCCTGATTCACAGACGCGGAGTTGGAATAAATCAGCTGAACTCTAATTGTTTACGCTGACTTAAACGTAGCCCTGAGCTCTTCACCATGAATCAGCATCACTTCAAGGCGCCTCTCTCTACTGAGGTGGTCTGCTGGAGTGAGGCGGCTCGGAGGTTTGTGTGGGCTCACAGCCAGATCTGACTTCTGAACATGTGAATCCAAACAGGAAATCTCTGTCTGCATTGATATAAACCACTTCTATTTTCATTTTCCACTCTAATTAAAGACTTTTCTTGAGGAGTACGACACCTATAATGCTCCGTGAATTAACATTGGTCGTAGTTTATTTAATGTAGCTGTTTTAAATGTTATTCTTAGGATATGCTAATAGAAAGCGCTACAAATGCGGGGATTCAATTTTCACACCGAAGGTATAAAGTCATGGACCTTTTGCATTGGGTAGGGGTTGAAAACCACAGTTTTTCTGGGGGAAACTAACTAGCTAAAAAAAACCTCTAAGTCTTTTGGTCTGAATACAAATCCTCTTATGTGTTGTTGTAACTGTCCGGCACCTAACATATCATAGTAGATGCATGTCTTGGCATACTGTCCTGATATACGTCTTTATTTTGCTGTAATTATAGTTTCAAGACTTTTTGGAAATGACTGCCAGCTTTTCACATCAACTGACTAAAATTGTGGATTAAGGTCTTGACTTTAACTGAACTCCTCAAAATGCATAAATATGCTTTGATCTGCTCTGTGTTTAATGGCCAACTTTCTACAAGATGAACCTCCCACCTAGTGTCAGGTTCTTTGCTATGTCTAGCAGACTTTTCCTAAAAGGTCTGAAGGAAAATCCATTTATGATGAAAATGTTGTTCATTCTCATGATGTTGCTAGTAACTCTGATTGAGTTTTTCTTTAGATTTCAAATTTCTTTTGGCAAAAATTCACAAAACAACCTTCTCCTTTCACATTGTGATAGACCGGGTTTGCAAACTCTAAACAAACTGCGCCTACCTCATGGTTGCCAGGTGACGGTTTCAAGAGTTTTGAATACTTCTGTACGGTTCTGCATATCACTCTGCACAGCGAGGTTGTGTAAACTCAAACACATTGTGTGCAAGGAAATCTTTTTCTCGGTTGACCTGCCATTCAGACTCACAAGGAATTCGAGTTCAGTCCAAGCTTGTAGAAAAAATGTTTTTACACTCATGTTTTTCGCTGGCAGCTCAGGGCCTTTGTTCATCGCTCCAGGTCGAGGTGAAACATGAGATTTTGCGGTAGGAGTACCGCTGCAGCAAAGGCCCTGCATTCTTTTAAAAATACGGGCATAAAGCAATGTTTGTTGTCGTGTTTTATCATGGTTGTCACAAAGCGAGCTGTGCATTGTTCCATTCAATGCGAACGCGCTCCGGTGATGTTGCTGTTTTGACACAGCTGTCAAATCTGCCTGATTTTATTATTTATTTGATTTTAGGACAAAATCAAAAATCCCGTCCACACACATTTTAAGCCCCGCCCTATTTTTTTTTTTTTCATTTACACCATACATGACCTGGTACGACATAAATTTATGTTGCTCTTTGACATCACAGCCATGCATTCAGCCAAACCCCAGAGACAGAGAGGCAAAGTGTTTGAAGGCATTATAGATGGGGGATGGTTTGAGGAACTCAAGACTTTGTGGCAGCACACCACTGCAGCCATCAAAAGCACTTAACCTCCTAAAAATGCTCCAGCAGTGGTTATTGTCAGCTCTGCGCCAACAAAGGCGGGAGCCCTTGTGTCTCCACGCTAACAAGGTCCATCTAAGACCCGGAGGAGAGATCCAAGCAGGTCACTCCATTTCCCTGCTGCTGAGAGCTTGTTTCCTGTGCGTCAGCCTCAAGATGGAGGCTTCGCAGGAGTAATTTCACCACTTGTTCTCTTTCCGCTTCACTTCTGACGCCCAGCTGCAACCAATTTATTTCCAAGACTCGCTGAGTAACAGTTTCCAGATTAGCCCTCCGACAGGCGGGTTCAGATTAAAAAGGACATTTTGGTGGGGTTGAAGCCTAAATCGGCTGCATGTTTTGGCAGGCTTTGCTAGTTGTCTTTTGCCACAGGAGCAATTTTGGTTTTCTAGCACTTCACCCTCATTTGAACGAATCGATGATCTTTTAAATTGACAATTGCGCTGGTGCTCAGTGTAGACATGTATGCCTTTAGGACAGAATGTCATCCATACAGTCAGTCATGGCAGCAATTCAGTTAAATCTGTTTGAAATATTTCAAAACCTTGTTCTCCTTTGATGTAACCATTCGACCAGGCCTGGACATTTATGCTTTCTTGACATACACAGCAGAGAGTTGCCACAAGTAGGACAGAAACAGTCCTTCCTGTTACTCTTGTGGAAAATACGCTGACACTTTTTGTCTTGTCTTTGGGCATTTTTGAAAAATGCCACTGGTTTTTGTACCACAGTATTATTTGCAGTTTCCTATCAGAAAAAAACAATCCTTTGGTTAAATCAAAAATAAATTCTAATAATTTTAAATCTGCCAGGTGTTTGAATGATTTGGACCGATAGTGTGTTTATCTTCTAAGAATTAAAGACATTCAGAAACATTTTGGAAATGAATTGTCTTTTCAAAAGTTCATCATCAGACACTGTCTCAAATTAGATGTGTCAATGGACAGGCCAGTGTTTCTTGTTAAGCTGTCCTCCTCATTTGTTCTGTTTTTACCTGTGTGAACTTTGATTTTGTTTGGCGTATTACGGTCTAGTCCAAGATTTAATATTCCAGATGGTGGTCTGGGGGAAGAGATGGTTAATTCCAGCTCCCCTTTCTTCCCTAGATGATACAACTACTGCAGGAACCTCTGCAGCTCTCATAATGTTTTTATTAACAGGGGAGGCTTTGCAACAAATCAAATGAAACCTTGGTTCTGGAGCTTTAAATAATCTACTTTTCTGCAGTCAGAAGTGGAGGAGTAGATTTTTTTAGGGGGTTTTGAATGTGAAATGGATGCAAAGCAGATGAAAAGTTGAGTGCTTACAGCTGTGTGTGGGGTGGAGTTAAAGGTCAGCAGACTAGAATCTGAGTCTGAAGAGCTTGATGAGAGAAAACACCCAGCAGCTTCACAGCAGAGAAGAATCACGGCCAAAATGCTTCACGCTGCTAAAATGAAAGGAAACGTTCAGCTGCCAAGGTTGGATAGATTATTTTAACCATTTCAGCAACTTTTTTTTTATTACAGTCCATGTACATAAACGATAAAGTGTAAACAGTTTCAGAAAAATCACATTGCACATTGCAAACAATATGGCTCTGTTTTGCACTTTGTGTTGTTTTTGAATAGAGATTCAGGAAAACGGTGTCAATGCTGACATTGTTTATGTCTGGAATGAGTCCAGTGCATTTCACTCGTTCACTTTTATGCATTGTGAAGAGGAATCTGTGTTCCTGTTTAGTTTTAGTGAATAGTGACGGACAGCTGAGAATTGAACGCCCTAACATTTACAGAAAGTCAAATGGAAGGCAATGAGCGATAATAAAATCAAAGTTCAGAAGGCGCCAATCTCTACTATGTGACATATGGAGTGTAAACCATCAAGTTCCGCAGTGAGTTTACCTTAAAATAAACACAGAGAGAGATTTGTTGAGGCCAACTTGATGTCCTCCTTCCAATGTTTCTGCATCCAGACAGGTTTTCACAACTTTTGAATCAAATGAGCCTTAAATTAATGTCGTTATTAGGACTTTATGTAAAATCAAACTTTTCCCTCTGTGATATATCGGCTTGATCTTTTACCCAGAAAATAGCAGTATTAGGGAAGAAGGCGAAGCAGACAGTTCAGAGAGGTGTAGAGAACATGAAAAGAACCAGTGGGAAAACGTTCAAAGGCAATAGTCCTGTTTCAGTAAACAGATTCCTCCCTGCGGGTAAAGGAGGGGTCACTTGTCACCACTGACCTGCCAGTCTGAAAGTTACTGTGGGCTCCACAGTGAGCAGCTTGAAACTCCCAGCCAGGAATGAAATGGTTTTGTTTATACTGGGGGAAAAAAAAAAAAGTTCTGCAGTGGTTAAGCTGAGCCGTATTACTAACGCATCACTTATGACTTTGTTGAGTATAATCAGTATATTATGATTTGCTTGTGTTATTTGCCTCTAGAAAGGTTCGTGTGATAGAGAGGTTTATTCTACTTTCTGTGCTACTCGTCTGAAAAAAAAATTCTCCCTGACTTACACATCTATATCAGTCATTTACATATAGTATTTATATTCTGAACTTGCACAACTCCTCTAACTCTCCATACTTTGAAAACATCAGATCCAATAATGCTACATGTTCACTGTTGTAATTAAGACACTTCAAGCACAGACCTTCCTAACAAGTTATTACCATGACGTAATGAAACTTTCTGACTTTGACGGCAGTTTTGCAAAAGTTCAGACTCAGTTCAGCCTCCATCCACACGAGGTTGTTTGTAGTAACATGATTTAGGGATTTTACTTCCCCTTTTGTTGTTTTGGCAGCTTTGCTTCTGGAGGCATTACTGTTCCAGTAGGGACATTTGTTACCACCTCAGATTGGCAAATTTATAACTTAATTTGAAAGCTTAAATACTCCCTCATTTTTCTCCTTAAATACTTAACATTTTTGCATTAAACGTAATCAAGAAAGTAACTTATAAAAAGTCGTATATGTGTTTTCTGTACATTTCAGGTTTTCTCAGTGATTTATATAAACATTTAACATTAGCAGTTGACAGGTTTGAGAATTTTTCATTACAGTGTCTTTGATTATGCCGCCTAAACAGAAATAAAGACTCTTTTATCGCAACAAAAATAACAAAAAACATGTAAATATTGGCAAGCTAATGAGTAATCCATCTTATCTCCTCATACTGAGGCAACATCGCTAAAAAGTGTTGAGTATAAATGTTTTGAAACAGAACTGACATTAATTCATCATAACGATGAACTAATCTGTGGCTCAAACGAAGTCCAACATGTACTAGCTATGCTTTATTATTAGCATTATTAAAAAATACAACGCGACTACAATGAACTACAGTGAATAAATCAGTATTTATTAGTAATACAAGCAACTTTAAACCCCAAATAGTTAGCAACATCAACAAACATGATTTCACCCACATCTGCTTCTACATTTTATGCATAAAGGGACCTTTCTCATAATCAGCAGCGATGAATCAATGCAGCTAAAACATAATATCTCAATGCCTCAATCCTCTTCAGCCAGATATTTCTCTCAGGGTAGCTGGTTGTAAATTAAGAGCTGTGATGGACACCGAGGGGCCCTGCATGTGAAAAAGTATCCAGGGAGGCAAGAGAACAGAGACCTCTACTCAGACCATCTACAGACCCTCCCAGCGTGATCCCACCATCTGGACTATTTTCAGTTGTGGCAGGCCGGCTCTCAAGACCTGTCGAGGAGCGGCATCCACAGAGCGCGAGAGGAATGTGCTTTCTCTGGGAGGCGATGCTGTAGATTTAAAGGAATGATGTCCTCCAGTTGTATTTCTTGTCACTCTGTATGCTGGAATTTGTCAATTTTTTTCAGCCACTGTATTTTTTTTTAGTGTTAGGGTCAATCATGGGCTCTGCCTGCTTCTCAAAAACACCCCCGAATAATTTCATTATAAATGCATTTTAATTATTTTTTTTTTTCATCCTAGTTACAAAAAAATATCATGAATTGTGTTGAACATAATTTTAATTCCAACTTCCGACTTCCAGATAGAAATAAAATACATTTGTTAAGGTAAAGTTAGTGTGAAAACAGGGATGTTTTTCTTTTCATCCCAAAGCTGGTCCAACACAGGCTTCTGTCTTTGGTACAGAGATCTTTGAATGATCTGTATTGTAGGACAGCAATAAATCTGGACAGAACCTTTTTGCTCTGTCATTCCTGTGCCTGCAGCAAAAACTCCACCCTATTAGTTGTTAGGTTTCCATCGCAATTGTCTGAAAAGCTCTCAGAAGTGGATGGGGAGGGTTAAAAGGGCAACAGTGGTTAATATGGCTGATATCCAACACATGTCCTGATAGTTTCTAAAAGAACCCATTTACAAAGCAACGTGTTGTATGTGGGGTGAAAAATGGCCGAAACATCAACAGAGCAGTTTGTGCTGTGAGATAATAGGTCAGGAATGCAACAGATTTTTTAGCATAGTTTTCAAAACACAAACAACCCAGGACAATGAGAAAAATTTCCTCTGAGATAATAAGATGGATGTTTCTAGCACAATAAATGCTGGAACAATGCTCAAATCTTCTTAATGCAGATGTTAATCACAACCAAGCAGCAAATATTTCCAACTATATATCCCATTCACTTGAGCTCTGTTCCTTATTCTACCAGAGCTTTAAATAACGAGTTCTTTCTCAGCTTTTCATCTATCTTGCACATTAATCTTTGTTTCACACTGGCATTGTCTTAGACGTTTCCATAAATTTCAAAGCCCCTTTTAATCACATCTCAATGGCCCGGAAGTTTTTCTCGTCGAGAAACTGAACACTTCTCTCATACACACAGCATACAGATTCTTTTAGTGATGTTGCAGCGTTCTTGAGTAACTTTGAAGAGCAAATTCTCTCCTTGTTGAATAATTCTTCCTTCAGGATGAAATTGTATTGGAAACTGAGGCAAATCCAAAACATTCCTTTGTTAGGCCACCTTCAAAGAGAAGTTGTTTGACTGACAGGATCTCATGCATAAATCCAGACATATTGGAGGCAAAAAAGAGCATTTACTTAAAGGATCACCATTTCAAAACCAGTTAGGCAGCGCCCCCTAGCGATGTCAACAAAAATAATGTCCAAAATCGGACTGGTCACGGTGGGATGCTAATGAGGCTTATTTGACCAATTGGCAGTGCTGGCGTTTCTCATTGGTTAAATTTGAGCTGCCAATCAAACCTTCTCCACACTTCTCTTCTTGAGATCTTCGCAGAAGCGCTTAGGAGTGTGAGGGGAGCAGACCTCCTCACAGACAACCATGAACCTAGAAACATGAGTTTATAAGTGCATGACAAAAAAAATAACAATAAAAGGTCGGGCAAAATCTCAAGTTTATGGAATATTTATTCACTAAGAAATGTTCTGTAAGTAATATATATATGTACGAACAAATTAAATTAGGTGAAATTATTCAGAGGATACATATATAAATGTGTATGTGTGTCACTTAAATACATATATAAATTAAATTGAAGGAGTACACATTATTAATTATATGTTATTATATAATATTGTAAAATAATACTATAAATCACAGTTTGTGTGCAACTTAATTTAATTGTTTTATCTGCTTCACATTTTTTTGTTTAACATAATTTCAGTATTTTTTTTACCTCAGTTTTTATTAAGTATTGACTGTATTTGGATATTTTGTGCATTTTCTGATCTGGTCTTATTTTAGCCCACCTTAATTTCAAATAAATACCTGCGACAATCCATCCATCCATCCATCCATCCATCCATCCATCCATCCATCCATCCATCCATCCATCCACCCATCCATTTTCTGTACACCTTTGTCCCTAGTGGGGTCAGGAGGGGTGTTGGTGCCTTTCTCCAGCGAACGACAATCTTAAAATAAATAAATAAATAAATAAATAAATAAATAAATAAATAAATAAATAAATAAATACGCATGCATGTGTATGTACGTGTTTAGATCCATTGGTCAGAAAACTGCCCCTTGCGGTTCCCAACTGACACCCCTGGGTGGCAGGGCAGTTCCGCTCCGGCGGACGCCGACGCACGAGCAGGAGAAGCGGACTGCTCTCCGATTGGTCGGCGGGTGTGCGCGTCCCCGTCGTCTCCTCCCGGTTTCCCTGGCATGACCTTTTCCCTTGGCAACCACTTCCTCTGAGCATCAACGGCCATCTTTAATTGTAACTCATTCATGAAAAAGTTGCTATCGCGCGAATAAAAAAGAGCAAAGCCGACCCGTTTTGCGCGCGAAGCGGCGTCGACGGCGCTGTCCGCGTGCAGTTCGCTCGCTGCGACTCGCACGAAAGCAAGAGAAGCAGAAGCAAGAAGCAAGCCGAGCAGCACCGCGGAAGACAGTCCGCAGAGAATAAGTCAACACCGAGAGCGTACGTCCGTGTTCCTCATTGTGTTATGCGGTCTGTCACGCTGTCTCTGCTTCCCTCACCCAGCCTGCTGTCTGAGAAACAGACTCGTATATAAAGTATTGGCGTGAATATGTGGACGCCGACGTGTTGTGTGTCGAAGTGAAAGTAAGAGTACGGATGAAACGGCAGGTGGAGCGGCGGCGCGCTTAGATAATCCTTGTCAGAAGGACGCCGCATACTGAACTCTGCCATGTTTTTATGCAAATATCAAATGGTCTGTTCCGTTGATAAGAAACTACTTTACTATATATATATATATATATATATATATATTTCCTAAATTATGCAGGATGAGAAAGAAGCAGACCGCCAAACAGAGGAAGACTGAGGAGACTACAGAAGTCCAAGAGTTTGTGGTGGAGAAAATAATTCGGCGGAGAATCTTTAATGGCCGAGTGGAATACTTCCTGAAGTGGAAAGGCTTCACGGAGTGAGTGAGACACCCTGCAGAACCTGTCCGTGAGTGTCTGTGTTTGTTTGTTCACACGCTCGTGAAACACACTCCCTCCTCCTGCGTGTAACCCGACAGTGCGGAAAACACGTGGGAGCCTGAGGACAACTTGGACTGTCCGGGGCTCATCGAGGAGTTTCTGAGAGACGCCCGTCTATCCAGGGAGGTTGAAGAGGAGCAGAGCGAGCAGGAGCTCATTCCCAAAGAAGACATGGCAAAGCAGGAGACGGAAGTTGTGAGTTGAAAACGTGGCCGCTCATGTTTCCATGTTAAGTTCCTTAATATGAGTAAGAAAAAAAAACCCGGCACCGCTTCAGTGTTTTATATTTTAAGCACTGTTTAAATTTGAAGACAATTGAGGAAGAAGGATTTGATCAGCTGACCAGTCTGGCAGATATTGTTCCTGCTGCAGCAGATCTAAAACACGTGTGAAGGTCGTTGGTTTTGGAACAGACAGAAAGCGAAAGTGGGTCAGATTGTTTTATAACTGGCTTGGGTACAAGAACAAAAGAGATATAAATTATAACACGAGTATTCTGGAAAATTACACTATTTTATGTAGAAATAATAATAAAAGAAATCCTAGTTTGAAATAAGAAAATAAGATGTCACCCATCCATCAATTTCTCAATCTATGTATCAATTTGTCTTCTGGGCTTAAAGGCAGAGTGTATAAGGAAACTTATTTCACCCATTTCATTGGCAGACGGGTTCATCACTCATCGCTTTCTCTAACTCCTCTTCCATCTTTGTCTTTTATTCCCGCTGTAGTCCCATGTGACGCCTCAGGAGCAGAATAGCAGCGTCCTAAAGCCAGATGATGAGGAATCCGACGTCCCCACTGACCTCAGCACTTACCTCGAACCCGAATGCATCATCGGCTCCACAGACCGAAAGGGAGAGCTCATGTTCTTAGTCAAATGGTAACGTCTCCGCTTCCTCTTTACAATATCAAAAGTGTTTTTATTTTCTGACATTTAATAGTGCAGAACAGATGTTGAGGGTGGTGGGAAAATTACAAGCACATAGAAGCAGCATTCTGGGACAATGAGGGAAATTATTATTATCATTATTATTATTATTTTCTAGGATGGAAATGTGAAATGTTCTAGTCAAGCTGTCAAAGAGCCCCAGGCATTACATGTAGAAATGTGGAGGGAAGCAAAGGAGGGGAAATATGTGCAAATAGCCGGTAATAGAGTTAATAACAGAAGTCTAAAACTATTCATCAAGAACCTGCTGCAATACCTAGATTTTATGGCTGGGCAATATATTTTGCAGTAGAAACGAGATCAATAGAAAATACATCTGTTCATTTCAGTGAACTCCAATCTGGACTAGGGCTGTAGTGATACAATAATCTCACGATACGATATGATGCACGATATTCTGCCCACGATACAATATAAATTGTGATATTCAGCAAACGATACAATTCAATACACTTTTGTGATTTTCTGAAAGATTTTAGAGGGACAGAGGGATTTTGGTGACATTTTGTGACTGTTATAAAGTTGGACTGAATTAATTTAACTGAAAACTGATTAAAAGCACCAACTACACAATACCTGGCTCTGGTTGGACACAGACTTAAAAGTTGACAGCTGGACAAAATTAATCAAAGAAGTGAGAAAACATGTTTCTTTTAATTGAAACAGTACAAACTGTAGCTTACATGCATTAGTAAAGTAAATAAAGTGAAC
>CAEGAF010072764.1:0-10287 GCA_903067075.1 Micropoecilia bifurca | reverse complement strand
GCACTTTATATTCTATGTGAAATACAAATACAGGCAATATTTCTGTGGACAGAACGCGCAAGAGGTAAACACAAGGGGAAATGTTTTGGAATAAAAATTTGTGAATTCATGAGACGTGATCTTTGCTGCTCAGTTCTCCTTTGCATCTCTCCTCTCCCATGAATAGAAAAGGAAACATGATTCTGCCACACCATCCCAGTTTTCCACATATTTCCACCCAAACAACGTTGCTAATTAAGAACATTTCTTTCACTGTGAATCTTAAGTGACTTTATTTATCTGCTTCCGGTGGATAGAATCTGTTTTTTTTATTTCATTTCCTCTAAGTGCCTTGTTCCTGTTCATGTTCTCTTGCATCCAATGAGTATTGCATGTCATGGTGCCCTACTTGGTATTAAATTTAATCATTTGTAGAAATTGGATGAAGATGTGATAGGCAATGGTGGACAGAGTACTACAAAGGAGAGGAAGGGCAAACTAAATGAAGAAAGTGAAGAATGAAAATTGGCCCTCAGCAATTTTTCTCAAAAATTGCTGAGGGCCAAGAACCTTTTGCTTAACTTGGTCATTTATCTGTAGGGTTTAAAACCACACTACTGATGCCAGGACATTTCTGGACATTTCTGAAGATGATACTACGTGGCATTTAATGGTATCTAAAATCAGAATTATTGAACCTTTTACCTTACAGAATTGCAGAATTGTTTTGGTCCATTATGTTTAAAGCTGCTCGTTTAATTATGGTAAGACATTTTGAATATAACTGCTACAAATCTGTTTGTAATCAGATAAGCCTTAGTAAACCCACACTTGAGCTCTACATGATACCATCCACAGCTGTGGAGACACTTCTACAGTTTGTTATTACATTTGATGTGACTTTGTGATTAATTTGATCTAATCTTATTTTGTAGATAGTTGTTGATGTTTGTCTGTGTGATTGTTTCTCATTTTGTTCTGTTTTTTGTTTTTGTTTGGACCTTGAGACTGAAATAAAAGTTTCTGTGCAAGTTACAGCTTAAGGCAAAATCAGCTGTACATAATTATACTACAAACCTTATATGTTTATTTCTTGATTAATATGCTTGATATTTTCTGTTTGCCAAAAATGTGATGAATGACAAAATTAGTGTGTGTTTTAAATTGGTTGAATGAACTATACATGTGAATAAATCAACATATAGTGCTATTCAACTTGTGTTGAATCAAGAAAAAAAAGAACTGAATATCGTAGGCAGAGGAAAGACAATAACACCAGGATATAAAATAGTGTTTGTGTTTGTTGCGCCTACATTTGTACGTCCGCGTGTGAACATCCTGCACATCAAAATTGATATTTGATTTAACATTTGCATAACATTGCTACAATTCACTGCCTGAAGCCATAACACATCCAGGGAGAAGAACTGCAAATCTTTTTTTTTTTTTTTAAATAAATAAATTTAGTTTAGGGTTTAAAAAAATAGCTGATATGTTTTATTGCACTAAAGGTATAAATCTGTACCAAGCTGTTATGTTGCAGCGTCAGCAGTGGTTGGTCTATTTGTTTGAAATTCTAGCATGAGGGAATGATTGCGCACATGGTTGTCTAATAATTTATTTTTTCTTGAAAGATTTTTTTTTTTTTTTTTTTACAGCTTAGTCATAAAAAAAAATCATAATTTAGAAGACTGTCTAAACTATAAAGACATGTTTATGTCTGTCATTATGAGCAGGCAGAGATGGATTTGCTGGAACCTTCTCTACTGCAAATCAAAAAGTACCAGAGCACCGATACTACTGACTATTGAACCCTGTGAGGGATTTACAATGACGCAAAGTGTTTGCTAAGACATTTTAAATATATTTCACACATTTTCTGCACATTTTCAAATACCACAGAACAAACTGAACGTATGATTATGCATGACTAAGTAAATCTCAGTCTGTCATAATTAGCAAAATGAATTGGAGAGAACCTATGGAACGGGGTCTTGTTTTGTAATCGGTGTGTCACCGACACATCACACAGTGCTGCTTAGTCTTGTGTGTTCTTAACATGGTGTGTAATGCAATTCTTAAAAAAAATCTTACCTGCATAATAACACAGATAAGCTTATAGTTAAATAATTTGAATACTGAAATACAAAATTGTTATAAACTATAGACAGCATTACAAAAAAGGAACCATATGCTGGTTTTGAAGCATGAAGATGAAAGCGTCATAATTAGAGGTCATGCTGCAGATGGACCTGGATAGCTCTTCATTGTAGAATGTAAAATGAATTACACAGCATCAGAAAGAGATAAAGGAAAATATGGGGAAAAAACCAAAGCAGAAACCTGCAACATGGCAGTGACCCAAAGCATACCATTAAGTCTACAAAGGACTGATTCTAATGTTGCTGAGATTCTATGGAGTGACTACAAATGGGCTGTATACTTAAGGAGAAACTCAAACATCTCACAGCTGAATGGTGGGAGGGAGGCACATCTCCCTCATACTGATGTCAGAGACTGATACTGAGCTAACAGATGCAGGTCAATTACAGTATTTGAGGCAAATGGTTAAAACAAACCTGCTATCAGTTGGTGTTCTAATGTTTTCCTCAGCTAGAAAATTTTACTGATATCTTTGTTTAAAAATGAAAAAAAAAAGTTTATTTCTGCTTTGTAAGTGGTATAATATTCCTTACTTTTCTGGAGATAAACAAGATTGAACATCACTTTGTGAATATTTCTAACTAAAAAACACTTAATGAGATGTGTGGGCCGCACACTTCGCCTTGACCCATTTAATGTGTGTTAATTGTAAGTAATGATGTGCCTAACACACCACACCTCAGTGGCCCTGATGTCACTTTGTCTAAAAAGTCACACGGCCCAGGCATTTATCACCACATCACACAGTGAAGCTGCAACAAAAGAAGTTCACTCCTACAGAGATGGCAGATTGCTTGGCGGCTCAGAGGTAAAACAGAGATGGGTTTGCTTCACCACTCCTTGTCACCTTAGTCTTGCCAGTAAACCCACAGAGAGGGCAAGAAAGCGTATAAGTCTCAGCTTCAAGTGTTTTGAGAAAGGGACTTTAGAGGCACGAGGTGAAAAGAGGAATTCATTCGGAGCGAATCAACGGCGAGAGCTTGATTACCGGAACTACGTTGGGCAAAAAAAAGTCCTGCTGGTCCTTTTAAGCTGAAGCTCGATGGGGTGAGTCTGAAGCACAGTGGGGTTAACAAGGGCGTTACAAATCTGAGACAGTACTGTACAACGATGTTACAAAAAAAGCACCCAAGAGCTTAACAGAACTCACATTTTCTGTAAGCGGGGAAATGCACCACTCCTGCTTTCAAGCACAGGGGGGTCATAGTCGTGGTTTGGTTACTTCCTCTGCCACTCTCATTTGGGGGTAAACATTTTTATTGCTAGTTCTGCTTCATCAAACTCAAAAATAATTGCAATCACCGCCTGCCAAAGGCAGCCTAGTATATCTGCAGGACACACGGCTGAGGGTGAAGCTTCCACGAGTTGTAACCTCACTTTTCCTCATTTGTGAGGAGGATGGTGGGCCACTCAAAGACACCACTGGCTGATGTATCTGTCAAGGAAAAAAAAGAGAGAATAGATAAAAATGTATGTATTTTTCTAATAATAATAATAATAATAATAATAATAATAATAATAATAATAATAATGTGATAAATTTAGCACATTATTAGTATTATTTGTTATACTTAACACTATTTCTAAAATGCTAATGCACATGGAATTAAAAGAAGATGTCAAAATGAAGTAAAATTGCTTGCATTTACCATTGCATACACATTTCTCACCTCACACCAGTGCAACACAAACTTAACCCTTTAGTGACTCGTGGTCTGGTTGCAGCCACACTTATTAGAGATCTTTCCAGTCACGGAGGAGCTGCATTTTTCTAAAGCATTCTTTCAGAGGCCATTGTGCTGCGAGCTCCAGAGGTTGGACAAAAATTCATTGGAGGCAGTTTATGTTTTAAGGGAACAATGGCCGATTTTGTTTCCATGGGCTCTCACTAATTTCTGTCACAGTCCAGTTGGTCAGTTGGCACTCTTGCAAGCACCGTGAACCATCCAGCTGAGACGCTGAGGGGAGCCTGCTCCTCTGTACAGAAACTGCAGCCATGTAGAAACTGCAGCCCTCTTACTACAATGTTCATTTGGACTGAAACAATTTGCTTTTTTTCCCCTCTGCCTTTACCCAAGTCACAATGTGCAATCTTCCTGTTTCCCTATCTAGTTGATTTCACAGTCAGGCCCATCTACTGTTTCTCTTCCTTTTGAGGGAAACAATTACACCAACAACACAACCCAAATATGAAAAAAAACAAGGGAAAGTGGCGCAATCTGGCACAGAAACAGATTGGAAGACAAAGAGAGACAAAGCACAAGAGCCTCAAACGACTGTGATCACAACAAATGCTTTTATGCGAGAGCTGCGGAAACATCACATGAACACGAAAAAAGAAATTAATGGCTCTGTAATACATTGTACATTGTGCTTACAGAGTGCACAAGCTGCTAAGTGGTTTGAAAAGCGCCAGAGACTACGTGCTCCCACAGTGTAGCTCTGCTAGCAAGAATGAAGCAGCTGAAGCGTGAACTGAAAGCACTTATTTAACTGCAAGACGCACAAGGCAGCAACTCCAGACACAAAATAGAAATATTACCATAAAATCTGAATGTTATTATTGTTAAAATTGCAAAATATGACAGGATCAGTTTACTCTTGATTTTCAAAAGATTGAAATCTGAAAAAAAACACAAACATTTATGAATAAGTCACTGAAACAGTTTTTGTGACCTTCACAACAGGAGCTGATTCAAAAGACTGAGGAGCTCACAGCTTAAATCCAACACTTCATGGTTTAACACTTTCCATTTATTACTCTTTAAATCGTAATTAATTTGCAATTTAGTCCCCAAAGTAAAATATGATTTCAGTAGTGTGAATAGTAATCAAACATATTTTTTTTGAGATGAGACTTTTCATATCTACAGTTTTCTCTGGCTGATATCAGAGGCTTAGTAAACTTGGGGTATTTTGGTCATGATTCTGTTTTTGTTCACTCAGAAAACCATCCAAGCTGGCAAGCACCCACTGTTAGAGACCATGTGAGGACATGCGTTGCACTTCTTGGTCAGAAACTGCTTGGACTCACGCTACATTCCTCAAATCGGCTTAAAAACAATAATAAATGAACTCTTTTCATAAGAATGGAAAATAAATTACGGTAGTATTTACAATCAACATGAGCTTCATGAATAAATTATGTATAACAGCTGGAAAATGAATTCATGTCTGAGTAATTTATTTATTCTCCATCCAACTAATTTGACCGATTCGATTTTTTCTCTTGTTGCAATGAACCAGGTGCGATTACCTGGGATGTATGTAGTGTTTATCCTAAAATCATAAAGATCTATTTAATTCACTTGCATCCTTCAGTCTCCTTTATTATACATCTGTCAGCACGTCTAATATATTTTTTGAAATATTTACCAACCAATCCTTACAAAAATTCCTGAAAGCTGTCAGATTGATCTTGCATTTCTATGCCCACATGCTTTGTTCTGTGACCTCACAAATTCTCCGCCGTGTTTTCCTCTCTGCCAGGCCACATAAAATGTTTAGTTTCATTTAGTAAGGGCATTTTTACATATTAATTTGTGTAGAACATAATGTATAATGGCATTCTGGCACCTTGGCCAGAAGGCGCCCTTTCAGAAATGTTCAACCATGGAAAAAACTTCATTAAAATCTGAAAATAAAGTCACTCGGCAGCACATGGATTCAATTTTTTTATGACAATTTGCACCAGCAAAGCTTTATATTTCTATTTTAGAATGTTATTAAACATGCATAATGGTCAAGATTACACCATGGTTATTGCAGGTCTTGTTCTGGATTGGTTAAAAGGGGCATTGCAGCAGTTTGGGGTGGCCACACCCCCTTTTAATTTTAGTATAATTAAATGTTTACCCAACAAGACTAGCGGCTTTACCACAATGTGCTTTAAGAAAGAGTTAAATAATTTGCATACATATGCAAACAGGCATTTTTTCTAATTTTTGGATACCTGAAATTAAAAAAAACATTTTGAGTTGAATTATTTTGGGGGTATATGAGAGACTGGAAAAAGTTTGGGAATGTGTTGTGGCTTCATTTGTTTTATTAGAAAAAATATATATTTTGACAGTAGTGCGTACGCTCACAAAATAAGAGGTGAGAACAGAAACATCCAAATCCAGGGTCACTCATATATGAAATGACTCTACAAATGCAGACATTTATAGAGCTAGCAAGCTGATAATAACGCAAATACAAAGTTAAGTTAAATGAGCACAAATTGGTTATTTCACACATGGATGGATTCTGGGAAATACATTAGTTCAAAGATCAACAAACCGCTCAAACAAAACAAATCCATCATATTAGCTGTAAAGACTTTAAATACTCAGTGTAACCTTGCTGACTGTCCAATACCCAGTTACATGCTCTCTTACAATCACGTTCCCTTTCTTACAAAGTGTACAAATGTCTGATGTAATTAAAATGCAGCCAAAAAAGGTATATATAAAAAAATAATAAAATAACTTAATTTTTCACCAAGCATTGTTTTCTTGTACTTTCTGCTGCATGAGCTTGCAAAGTTAACTTTGTTATCAGAGCTTATTAAAACCACATGAAAACCTGGCAAGGAAGTTTATATCGGAAGTAAATTTGAAAGGACATAATATAAATAAATCTTGACTTTACAACCTCAGTCTAGGTTTTATTCCCTATAGCATTTAAGGGTTGCCACTCTGCAACTGAGAGTTTTCCTCCCTCTACTTTTGACATCTGGGATTGTGACTCAAAGAGTTGAACATTCCACAATCTTTCCACGTCCGAAGAAAAAAATATATGAACGCCTGCTTTGGTAAAAAAAAAAAAAAAAAAAAAAGATACCGGCTTATTGCAAGAAAGCCACTTCACTCAGCTCCATTCGACTCAAAGCTATCGTCTCCACAGAGGCGGTGGACAATTACACGTCGAAAAGCTTTGCGTCTTTGCTTTATCAAGGCTAGCACAGCTGTAAGAGCAGATAAAAACCAACAATAATCAAATAAAGCGCCTTTGACACACATACACCGATTCCGACAGGAGACTGCCAGATTTCTTTGACCTATGTGTCATACTGTATCAGTGCAATGCACTCACAGATGTACGCTGAAACAGCCAAAAAGAGAGGCCTGAAGGCCCTTTGAGGTCTCATATACTTTGGAAATTCTGGAGTGTTTGGCTGCTACAATTTAGATGGAAATCATATGTGAGGCTCTGACTGTCACTTGTGTTAGGAGAAAATGTGCTTTCATAAATTCTTTCAAATTTTATTAAAATGCAGGCGAAACAAAGTTCTGAGAAGAGTCATAACAGTCCAGAGCAAAACGGACCTGCAGTTATTTAAATCCTTACACTTGCACATATGTATTTTAGCCAATTGCAATTTTGATTCACGATAAGATAAAAACATCTCCTGCATATCAGGAGACGTCACCCTATTGTCTGACACTATCTGTGCATCATAAGCAAACTGCACAAACTGAACGGCTAACATTTCCGACTCTTTACTGCTATAAGATCCAGATGTTTACAGTAAGTTTGAGAGACTGCCATCAGTTCCATGTCGAGCATGTTCCATTTGGAAGCTCATAAAGATAAAACATAGAAACTTTGCTGTACTGGATTCACGTTGTGTCTGTGTTACGTTCTTCTCTCTCTCTCAGTTTCCTTTAGCATCTGACATTGCTGTGTGCTGGTTTTCTTTTAAACATCTTGCGGATTCTGCTAAATTTGACTATTCTCCACACAGTATAGATGTGATATGGTGTGTTATGATGCTGGTGTCAGTTAATGTTTCTTTAACAGATGGATAGTGTTTGAATTTCGCATTAGAGAGATATTTTTTGTTTTCAATCTCGTTTTTTCTTTCCTGTCTGCTTAATGACATCATCATGGCATAATGACAAGTTTTAGAGTGAAAACCTACTTGTTGTCTCAAAAATAATCAATTATAGGATAATTTCTAAAATTCTAAACTTTACATATGTGAGCAGCATGTAAGTCATGCCACATTCTTCTTTCTTTTTTTAAATTCTCAGACATAAATGATTAAAATTAAAGAAACAATTATCCAAGGTCAATCAGAGAGCGGGTGACTCAATAGTTTGCTAATTGCAGTACCTTGCAATTTTTTTAAATTCCACTTGAACATTGTCACAAAACTTCAATGCATATTTTGGGTGGGGATTTAAGCCAAAATATTTTTCAGTTGGCTTAAGGTCTAAACCACGATCCATCAGCTGTGACCAGATTCCCTACAGAAACCTTTTCCCAGCAGCATGGTGCTGTTTGACCTCAGTGAAAGTGTTTTCAGGTGAATGTGCAGTGTTGTGTTTTTCTCAATAATAAACTATATCTTGGTCTTAATTTTGCAGTTGATTGTTCAATCAATTCTGTGGAAATCTTGAGCAGTAGCCAAGTAACTGAAATGTTACATTAAACAAAAATGAAGACACCAACCATTGATGGCGGCAAACTTTTTGGAATGATATACATTTGTTTACTGTAATAAACTATAGACAACTAGAAAAAAATGGCTGTTATACAGCAAGACAAAAAACATCTCTTGCTGCTTTAAGCAATCTTGAAAAATACTGTCATTATTTTCTGAAAGAAAGCCAGACATATTTTTAAGCAGGATCCAAGGCTCTGCGGTGTATAAATTATTTACCCTACTTAAAATTCTCTGCACCCAAACACATGTCAGACACTCAGCAGATGAAGGATTTTACCACTAAGGTGTAGGAAGAAAATTTTTGTGCTTGAAGATGATCTTCATTAGTTTCCCCAAAAAGTGTTTCCTCAAGCATAATGTACCCGTGATCAAACTTCTAAGGCTACAGATGAATCCAATTTATTATAACAAGTAAAGGAAACGTCCGAGAAAAAAATTGAATTTGAGGAGAGAAACTTTCAGCCTTGCAGCAAGATTTGGAGTCCAAATTATGACCTCACTGTTTTGTTCCCATCACTTTTTTTGAGCGTCTGATTCAATAAACACAGATATGGGGAATGATACTATTTTATTTTTCATTAGAACAGAAATGCAATAAGAAGAAGTTGAGAAGAAGTATATAACAAAGTGAAAAATTGCTTTGTTGATGGTGGAACATGCAGATGCAGCATGAGACAAAAAAAAGAAATAAAATCTTTTTATCCAAAACATTTTTTTTCCACCGGTTAGAAAAAATATCTTTTTTTCCCCAGCAGGTCAAATGTCCTTATATTTTTTTTCTTAAAGGTTCAGTCATGACTAACTATGCATGCAGTAGCTACAAAAAAAACTTTCATTTAATCTTTTTTCAGAGTGATTGCTGACGTCAAAAGCAAATAAAAAAATTAAGATGAAGAAAAAACAACAAAATTGGAGAAATATAAATAGACTTAAAATAATTGGTAGCATTGAAGAGTATTTATCCTCCAAGAGGTATTTGTCAGTTTCTTCCTCCTCTCAATCCATTTTGCTTCCACATTTATCAAGATATTGATTAAGCCAAATAAGAAAATGTTCTGAAAAATCACAAGATCCAACATGAGGAACACAGAGCAGAGTTTTCACTTCATTGAAAGGTTATTTAGTTTTTGTTTTTCATTCGAACCTCGTATGAAATCAAGGACAAAGAGGACAGTCTGATTAAGACAGTACCACAGAACAAAGAAAAGATTTAATTTAATTTGATGAGAACAAGCCATTTTTGAAGCATGTAGAAACTCCTGCTGACATTCCGTCATCTGTTCATCAGCTGCAAAGGACAAATCACAAGGAAATCAGATTGCATGAGGCAAATTACACATACATAAAAGGAATAGCTGTAATACATGCAAGCAATGCAAGAAAAAGGGGTAAAATGCGATACATCTTTAAAGAGAAGTGTCTGAAAGTTAGCGTAGGAAACAAAATGGCACACATGTAACATAACGTCCTCTAAATAAAGGGAGGTCTGGTCGCCTGTCAGCTACAGGAAACATAAAACTGGCATTCCTGTGAAAACAGACGATTTAACCAATGCTAAGCGGAAGGTGACAGAGCAGCTGGAAGTTAAACAAGTGGAAAGGTCCAGGCACAAATAGGGAAGTGTGGGTACAATCCCAACACACACACACACACACACACACACACACACACACACACACACACACACACACACACACACACACACACACACA
>CAEGAF010072720.1:0-64246 GCA_903067075.1 Micropoecilia bifurca | reverse complement strand
GGTCATTATATATATATATATATATATATATATATAATTTTATATATTTTATATATAAAATAATTATTTATATATATATATATATATATAATTATTTTGGGGTCAAAGGTCATTGATCTTAAATGGGGAAAAAAGCTGAACTGCTTCCTCTAGGTGGGAATGGAGGAGCAAAACAAGAATTCAAGTGTTTTATCATTTTGTTCACAAGTGATAAGATAGAAGAGGAGATGGTTAGATGGATTGAGGGTCTTCTCTTTGGAAATGTTTTTGATTTCCCCTCTCTGGTCATAAAATATGGATTGTGCCTAAAAGGAAAAGATCTCATGATGCTGCTTCTCTTCAGTAACTTTTATATGACCATTTGATTCATGCTTCCTTGCTTTACAGATCTTTCTAATCTTCTGCAAAGGATCTTTATGTGCTAGCATTTATGAGCTAGTTGTGTTACCACCCCTCACCACTAGAGGCAGTAACAGATTTTCAGGGAAGCAACTTGGGGGTTTTTCTTTAGTTTGCCCCTGAGAGGAGATCTTGAGTTCCTGGAGACAAAATTTGTCCCTACATTTTGTTACTCCTGGCCTGAATCTAAAGAGCCAAAACCTCTGTGAAATAAAGTATACTTATTAATAAAATAAATCATATTTTAGAAGGTGAACTCTCCAAAAGCATTCATAATTTCCACTGTATCAACACTCTACAAAACAGTAGGTTGAACCACAAGAGACTGGTGATGTTGCAATAACTTTTTTTTATTACTATTATAGCTATTTGGTGGAGTTAAGAGTTTCAAAACCTTATATGAGCAATTTAGAAACAACTACAAAATGGACAGGCACTGTAAAATTCATGTGATTTGAACTCATACTCTTGTTCTTGTTAGCATTCTTGTAGTTGGATTCTGAATTACTTGATGTTGAAGATGCAGTTATTTTAGGAAGAGCAGACATGACAAGATTGCAATAATTTATTCTGCAAAGAATAAACATGTGAACTAAAGACTGCGAGAGAAATGGCCGCACTTTGACATTCTTCTTCAAAATGTGTTTTTCTCTGAGTTTCTCTCTGAATGTCTGTGTTGATAACTGACAAATCTTTTGCTGTTATATTTTTTTTATTTTACATAAACTACATTTTGCATGAAACATGTTTTTTGTATGCTCTTTGAAAAGTGGAGCGCTCGATTTCCTTTGTGTCCTTCTGACTCAAATACTAGCAAATAAAAACCTTAGAACTTATGAAACAGCTTTTCCCAAGTGCTGGAACTTTGACTGAAATCCATCTGGTGGCATCAGGGACGGCCTTTTAATAAATATTTTTTCTTGATGTGAACTCCAGTCTATTAGCCTGTGTAGAAAAAGGAAAAGCAAAACAGTTTAAGAAATTCAAATCATACACTCAGCGATATGACCCAAAGCCAAAACTAAAGTCGCTACTGATCAGCTATATATCGGTTTCAATTTACATTTCTTAGTTTCCTGAAATTATGTCCGAACCAAAGGGAAAAAAACAATTATGACTTGTAACAATGAATGTTGTGCTGTTCAGAACTTTTTGAATTGACAAATTAACACATTGCATTATTTTATTCCTAAAATGTAACAATTATTTGTCATCTCAGTCAGATATATTTTTCACAATGACCACTATACTTATAGTGCTTTACAGAAACCTTCACACCTCTTGTTTATTCTACATTTTATGTTTCAACCACTGATTTTAACATATTTTGTGATTTCATGTGACAAATTAACACAAAGTTGGATTTAACTAAAGTACAATAGAAATTGTGAGGGATTTTTTCTAAACAATTTTTTCAAATAAATTTAATAAAAAATGTGGCCTTTATTTGTATTTGACTCCCATTTGCTTTGATACTCCGAAGTCAAATCAACTGTATCAACTTGCCCCCAAACATCACCTGCTGAATGTATTTTTACTCGGATCAGGGATGAAATTGTGTGAAAGGTATCACAGGGAATGGTTATAAAACATTATTGCGTATTAGATATGTCACATAGCATCTTTCAGTCCCTCTCCTGAAACTAGAAAAGCAACTATCATATAGATAACCTTATCTATGTAACCTGAATCCTGGGCAAGAAGAGCAAAATTCATAGAAGCAGCAATGAGGTCCATAGTACCTCTAGTGCAGAACTACAGTATTTTCAGCTGGGAAAGTCTGTAAACAGTCAAACTGTTAGTCATACACTCCACAAATCTTAGCTTCATGGTACAGTGAATGAATAAACCTACAAGTGAACTAAAGGCATAAGAAGTCCTGTTTGCAATTTGCCACAAGGTATTTTTGGGAAACAGCAAACAGGTGGGAAAAGCTGCTCTGAACAGATAAGACCAAAGCAGAGCTTTTTGCTTTGACCAACATGTGGAATGTTATATGCGGTGGAAAACTGAGACTGTATGTGAACCTGGACACGCGGCAAAACACTGCAACGGTAACCTGGTGCTGTTGGGATTCTGAACTTCAGCAGTGAGAGGGAAGTTGGATGGTTCTTACTACTGCACAATCCTGTTCAACACTGCAGAATACATGTGAAAACCCTAAACATACACCCACAGCTACAACAGAAGGCTTTAGATAAAATCATATATTAGAAGTTCAAATTTAAATCAAATTCAAAGAATTGAGAATTGATGTTTGCTCATGGTTTTTTATTCTCTCTAGCTTAGCAGGGACAATTCGCAAAGAAAATGGGGTACATTTCTAGAGGTAAAAGGTAAAAAGTGTTTCTATAGCTTCCACCTATGGGGCCTAACATATCACATTTTTGTGAAAAAACTTTGGAAAGCATTAGTCAGTTTCCTTTCACTTCACTGTTGTGTTCTGTCGCATAAAACCACATTTGCATTTGTGGTAATGTTGAAAAATTCTTTCATACGATACTGTAAATTCAGCAGCAGAACTTATTGAGTTTTCACTTCAATCCAAAAAAATCAAATCCTTCTACATCTCGCTTTTGCAACCCACACTATTGGAGCATAATCTAATGAGTCTGATATTCATCTTGATGTTACAAGGCTTCAAAATTAAATGCATCAAAATGAATCTAATTTAGTGTCTGCAGTCAAACGTGCAATCACATTCACAAGTGCCACATCAGCATTGACCATGTAGCTGGAGCATCTGAGTCAGAAAAACAATAAAACTAATTAAGCTCTCCCACATTGCATTGTTAAATATTTATGCCTTAATATCAATTCTACTCTCAAGTGATTCCTGCATATTACTGGTAAAGTTACAACAACATAGTGGCATCTCTTGCAGCGCCTCCACGTCTCTTTGTTTTATCACTGCATTATTTGATTTCTTTTTGTCTGTTTGTCTTTGCCTCATTTTCTCCCCTGTTGTTTTTGTCCCAGTATTTTTTGTGACTCTGTGAATCTGTCCATGCATCTTCCTTCCACTGGGGTCTCCAGTATTGAAGGATTATAATTATGTGTGAGCAGTTACGTTCCTTACCCTCCGTGAATACAGTTTCCTCTGTTCTCACTAAAAATATATATTTTTGTTGCCTTTGATAATTTTTTTTTTGTCTTCAATAATTCTTAACCATTAGTTACTTTAGTCAGTTTTGATGTTGTCTGAATTATTGGACTGATTGGTGTCTCTTGATCTGCATATTCTGGAATCTCCAAATTAATCACTGCATACAAAGATAACTTAAATATATTCCATTTTTTAACTGTTGATGTAAAAATCTACAAACCATTCTAATACCATAATTTCACTTACAAATCAGAAAAGAATCCACACACTCCATGGATTGAAGCTGAAAACAAATGCTGTCAATTCTCTCTGGTGTCAGACAAGCTTTGTAAAGCTAGCTGAGGTTGTCTTTGATTGCTGGACAAATGTATTCCTTCATTATAACAGATCAGACACTCTGGCTGTGCTTTGTGTTTGTCTTTGATATACAGCACGTCTTCCTGCATTGAGAAAACCGATTCTGTGTTACTAGAATCATTAAGACTGGCTGTGCAGTATATTGTTGAGCAAAATGAAAACACATACTGTTCAGCTTACTCTGGCCTGATGTATGGGTCCGTTTCCCTGCACAGACATTTATAGTCGGCGTACGTCTTTTTGGTAAAACCACTTGTAAGAACATTCTGCGGGAACTTGCACAGAACCTGTCATCCAGGTAAACTGCTGGTCTGTCTGAGAGAGGGACTCTGTTTCAGGCTTCCTTGTTTGAGTTTCACAATGACAGATTGTTTAAACTTCACTTCTATGCAGTTCTATTGTTCTGATTGAGTGATACCATTCTGTTCTCCTGTGCTTACATTTGTCTCTGTAGACAACAAATAAGGCATGTTTTTACAGGAGCAAGCTCAAGTCTACAGATATGGTCTCTTCTACCTGCACAGACTGAAGCCACCTAGACTTATTTGCTTATCTCTTGAAAAGGTTCCACCTCTCATTCTAAATACTACCTTAATTTTTAACTTGGGCTGGGATTGTTAGGCTCACAACTTTTGGAAAAGTGGCGCTACTTTCACTAGGATCACTGATTCATTCATCCATTTTGTGAGTCCTTTGGGTCATTCTAATTTGAGTCAATTGCAAAGTCATGTAGTTACTTTGTTTAGACAAAATTATGCATAATGAGCAGGTGAAGAATAATAGAAGCTGCTTCAAAGTGTAAATGTTGGCTGTACTGAGCATAGGGAATGTAGGTAACTATTAACATGTCTAATGCATGTATATATATATATGTATACAAATAATTCTAAAACGTTGTGTGTATATGTTTTATACTGTGTAAAAACATGCTCAAATACTGTTTTATCATCTGAACAAAGAATAATTTCTACATCGTCACCCCACAACTTGAAGAAATTAACTTTTAAAATCAAATTGCCAAAATTACTATTTTTTTGATAAGCATTGCATACAAACTATAAATAAACTGTTTGAATTTTAGGACAGAAAAAGGCCAAATCAATTGAACTGAGAAAAGTTCAGAGTATGTTTCAGACAGAAAATTCAGTTCAATATCAAAAGCTGGTTTCCTTGCAAAAGAAGAATGAGACCATGGTGGGCTGCCTTTCATCTTGTTTCACTGTTGAGGACATCCCAACGTGGAGACCTGGAAGAGGTTGAGTTTGTGGGCAATTTGTCCAGCATTTAGATGAACTATATGCTTATGCATATTTCACATAATTGTAGTTTGTTTTTCTTTCATACATAGAACAAAACGTTTAAGTTTTGCACATTAAAACTGTCTTAAACAGTCTGTCAATAGTCCAGATTTCAGTTTAAATATCTGGAGAAAATGATAAACAGACATAGTAACATATTTACTCAATACAACAACTTTTTCAGAACAATAATAACTTGTTTTAATGAAGAAAAGGCCTTAGACATACTTAGCACATTTGGTTTTATTGGGTTAAAAGGTTTCACCACTGTTATTAGTTAAAACAATAAACTTGTTAAAACTTCTTGGACTATATTTTTTTATCTATGTTGGAAATAATTGCTCTGGTTTCCAATATTTAGAGTTTATTGCAATGACTTTGTGCAATTATTTACCCCATCCTATGGACATAATTGCAAAGATATGTATGATGGGAAACAATAATTCCTCCTCTGTAAAAACAACAAAACAATGATTATCCCTTCACACTTAGTGAAATAGATTACGCAGGATGTTTAATATGTTGTGTATTATTGCACTGGTTTGCAATGCTCTATGCATGCCTCATTTATCATGGATTGTAATTGCTAGGCCGTTTCTAATATGTGATGAAAATTGACAGGTTGAGGTAAAAAAAGGGAATTGTTGTTGCTGCATGTGCCTGTAATGTGTGAAGGTGATGTGCTGAAGAAGGATGGAGTCATGTTTTGTGAAGACACATTGTATCTTGAAGCTTTTTCATTAACCTAAATAATTGTGGCGCTAGAATTTGTTCTTGACATTTAAAATGTTTTTTTATACAAAATCATAATTAAATCATAATTAAAGCAAACTTCGTCAGAAAACAAAATTATTTCCACTTTATGAATGAAATTGTCAACTCAGCTTATTGTCAGGGGGTGTTGTAGTTTTTTTTAAAGCTTAGGATTAGGTCATAATTCTGACATTAAAACCCATAAGTTTCATATTGATTTGCCTTTTTGTTGTACATTTTTTTTTATATAATTTATAAGATAAAATGGCTACTAGGATCATTTTTGTACCTTTTTAATGTTTGCTCTCAATGAAAAATACAAACAAACAAGGGAGAGCTGAATAAATTTGTAAAACATGTTATGAAAAGTATTTAAGTAATGTGTTAGGTGATTAAAAAATATATTTTAATGTTATTTCAAAACTTAAACACAATCAAAAACCATCACTTTAAAAAAAAAGCTAAATTCTGTTGAAATCTGAATAAAAATACATGTAAAACTAAGCTTTTTTGACTTGGCAAAAGTAATTGGACCAAGAAGATGTATTGCACCGAGTCACATACTTGGATACTCTCAAATAAAATACAGCGCAATAATTTCCTTCAGAAATCAGTGAATTACTAAAATGCCAAATTACACACCACACAAATCAGGGTTGAAAAGTTGCTGAAAGGTAAAAGCAAGGCCAGATAGATTTGATTTGCACCCAATATGACTTCTTTTCAACATGCTGATATGGAAAAATATTGCTTTGGGCGATTTGGGCTGCTTTTTGCAACATTTGGCTGGTTTTCAGAAGGTTTTGATGAAAATAATTCTCATTTTGTGACAGAAAAGTACACATTTCATACATTCTAATGAAATCCTATGTCCTTACGTTTGTTTTATATGTTCATGTACTTACATATCTAGTATCTGCCACATAATCAATAATTAATAGTCATGGGCTAATCCAATGTCACTATGAAATGGTACATATACCCATGATGGTAACACTTTATTTGAAGGGGTGCATAAGACTGACATGACACCGTCATAAACATGACATAACATCTGTCATGAACATAAAGAAGACTTTATGAATGTTTATGACAGGTGTCATAAAGTGTCATTTGGTAAAGTTGCTCTAAAAATTCCATTGAAAGTCCATTAAAAGTTAGCATGATTTTGTAAATTATGATAATTTAATGCAAATTTGGCATTTTTAATGGACTTTCAATGCAACTTTAAGAGCAACTTTGGATTAAAAGTGCCATTATTTACCGAATGACACTTCATGACAACTATCATCTGTCACGTTCATAACAGATGTCGTCATGTTTTTGACAGTGTCAAGTCAGTCTTATGTACACCCCTTCAAGTAAAGTGTTACATTATGTATGCTTGTATGCATTTGTATATTTAATAGTTTTTAGCATGAATTTTAACATAACTTTCCACAGTGGTTGTGATTTGGGCTGTTGTTGTTTTGAGCTGGGCAAGGATTACATTGTGTTTGGGCTGGATACTGTCGATCAGATTTGGGAACCCTGTACCCAAAGGTTTGAGCATCTCAGATGAGTAAATCCATCAACTATGATGTGGTCACACATATAAATAGGGAAAGTATTTATCAAACTAGCAGCAGACAGGGCCATTGTAATTCTGGGGGAGATGCAGAGATCAATAACTCAGGATAGAGAATCTGCTCTCAGGAGAAACTATAGTGGTGCCACAGGAAGTCTTGTTTAAAGTTTACCACTTACCATGCTGGAGACACAGCAAACAGTGGAAAAAGGGGATCTGGTTAAACTTTGTGGCCGACCCACAAAGCCAACTAACATTGCTCCACGACCTTGAACACAGCATCCCTCTGGTGAAACATGTCGGTATCATGTGGTGACGATGCTTTTCCTCAGCGGGGAGAGGGAAGCTGGTCAGAACTGATGGAAAGATAGGTGGCGCGTAATACAAGACAATCCTGCAAGATAAACTGTTGGTGGCCACAAGAGATGTGAGACAGAACTGGAGGTTCAGCTCCCAGCATGAGAAAAAACCCAAATATACAGTCAGAGCTACAAGTCTGAGAATTTGTTGCAAGACTGCAGCTCAATTTGTTTGTTTTAATTTTTAAAAAAGAATAAATCAAGCTATGTGAAGTCACACATGCTCTCACAAATGCTATTGTGTTTGCTTAGAACCTAAAATTCGGATTAAGTGCTTTGTGTTTGCAATGCAACAATGTTTAAAGATGGTGCATTATTTTGTAAAGAAATGTATATTAAAGCATATGAAACCTCTTCTTCTCTAAAGTGTATGAGGATTCATGGTTTTCAGTTTATAAGGAATTTATAAGTTGTTACCAGTACTTGCAGCATACAGCAAAATACTAGCAAGTCATCTGTCATCAATTCTATATTTTTCTTGAGGATAGGATGACTTAAAAGTTTTGAAAATATTCTACTGAGTCAAAATCTCCTCATAAATTGATGTTTCTTTGAGCATAAAACTTCTAAGTCATGCCCGGAAGTGCTGAAATGTTTATGCAACTCCAGACAAACCAGATTAGTGGTTTGTCTCCACTAATCTGTCTTTTCAAATTTCATAGTCTTAAGTTTAGTGAAGAAAAACAAAACATGGAAAATAAAAGTTTGGAATGTGATTGAAATTCACTTTGTTTATTTACTTCAGTGGAAAAAGCTCTGTATAAAATGTATACCCTCAATCGCACCTTCACAAAATATTTTTATTTTTATTTTACATTTGGTGAAGAAAATCTGTTGATGTAGAAAAAGCTCCATATGAAATGTATACTTTCTGTCTATGTTTCACTAAACTGGGGGTCATAAAACTAAAAATAAAGCAGCAACCACAAAAAGATGAGATAAAATCATTCTGCATAGAATAATGTTCCTTTCGACATCTACATGAAAAGGTGAGCCCTGCACAAAGAGGAGACTCTTGCATGAAGGAGTATGAGGATTCTTCTCTTTTACTGGCTTACAGCAGCCAAACACTTGACATTCAGAATGTGGTTTTTTTTCTGTTTTTCTGTTTTGCCAGACAATATTGCACAGAGAGGATTGAGCTGATAGAAACATGTGCACACCCTCACTTACTCATAAATACACATGCACAGAGTCCTATCCCGCCTTATTTTTAGCTGTTCCCCCTACCCAGTCCTGACCTACATCAGAGCATGAATAAAGCAGCCGAGAGATGAAGAGCGTGTGCTCAGAGGGGGGGCGGGTGGCGAGGAGGAGAAGGAGGTCTGGGTTGGAGGGAGGAAGGCAGCCAGAGAGACACTGGCAAATCCAGAAAAATGAATTCCCCCCTGTGCAAAATGACAGTTCCAGTTCTGTCAGCAGACCTCACCTGCAACGAAGCCCCCAGAGGAAGCTGCCGAGGGCAACAACACAAACACACGCAGTCGCACACATGGGCATAGAGCCTTGGAACAACACAGATCAAAAAGCCTCATCATTCCTCCGGCCTGACACCCGATGCTTTTCTCGCTTATAATGAAAGCTGACAAAAGTGGTGAGCTCTTGACTTTGAATTATTGAGGCTGTGAGTCGGCGTCGCGGGCAGCTGCCATCACCCTTGAACAACGTTTTGGCGCCTTTCACCAATAAAGGGTAATCAAATGAGTGGCTTTTAGGGTAGAGTAGTGCGCCTAGACAAGATGGAAATTGTATTCAGGTACTGTTGTGTGGCGTCAAAGCACTCTCATAGGTTTCATGCTTTTGATGTAGCGACCTTTTATTCTGAAGGGCATCAAAGTTTAGTACACCTAAAGACATGCTCTGTTTCTTCTTAACGCGGCAATTTACCACTCTCACTGTACACTTTCTAGGGATGAAATTTACCAAGGAAAAAAACCTTTGGGTGTTGCATATAAGTCAATTACATAGTTGATCTAAATTCATCCTGTTGTAAAGGGGAAGCCTGAGCCGAACACCTCAAAGCTAAAATGTATTTATCCAAGGAACGGATATGGAAATAGCTCTCTTCACTCTCCTTCCCTCAAGTGTGGCATGCAGAGTCCCTTAAGTGGTAGAAAGACCCGTTAGCCTCAGGAATTTGGTCTTCTGCTGCACACATAAATGCTCCAAACTGTGCGACTACATGTGCACACACATAGAAATCCAGACCCGTTTGCATAAAACCTCCCCTGTGTGTTTCGCGTCCCATTTCATCAGCAGCCATCCAGCTCAGCTAATGCGTTCCTGAGCCACGTGTTTTAATGCTCATACAATGTCTTTCAAGCTACATTAGGAAGGGAGGAATTGTGTATGGAGGGAAGGTGTCATTTATCACGATATTACCTGCACATTATGGGTGTCAAAGGAGATGATGCTCTCCTTGCATTCCTCTGGCTCAGTTATAATGTCCTCATCTCATTAGCTCTTTCTTTACTGTACACCTTTTCTTTGGTGTATTTTAACATTTATTGCCATCTTTCATCTGTCATTCCCATATTTTTTAGCTCCTTTCTATTATCTTACCTGTGACAACAGCAGAATATATGTACATGTTTTTATAATTACACACCTTGGGCTGCGAGAAGATAATCTTTATTTTGCCCTTTAGGACAATCGATAAAAAAGGTCAATATTTGGGACTTGTGTATGTTGTTCAATGAAAAGCACCTCAAAGGAAAGCAATGCCCTGAGACTCTTCTGTAAAGTGATTAAACCAACACTGACAAAGCAGTTCAGTGAAGTCCATCCATCTGTTGTAGTCTGTTACCAAGATATAAAGTCGTCTGGTCAGTTAATAACCCTCTGCTTCTACTTTGTTTTTGTTTTTCTAGATATTGATGAGTGTGCAACACAGATGCATTACTGCCAGTCCAACACGGTGTGTGTGAACCTGCCTGGAAGTTATCGCTGTGACTGCCTGCTGGGTTTCACCAGAGTGGATGAATACTCCTGCACCGGTACGTCTGCTGCATGCTGCCAAGTTCTACACATGTTTGAATTTGTTGTCAATCAGAGGCCAAGATTTGAGCGCATCCAACTTTTTTTTTGTTTTACAGCCAAATATACACAAAATAATTTGCTAACTATTAAACTCTGACTATTTTGCTGAATGCAGACTGTGATTTCTGCAACTGTAAACATAGGTTTGCCCGTTTGGCTACTTACTCAGGGACATACAGTAGAATGGGGTCGAGTACTTAAGCTTCTGGGGCTCCAGAAAGAAGATTTATACGGTTTTTTGAGGACTGTTGTATTTCTTTGTCATTTGTTTCATCTTATCTGACTAATTTCTCACATTTTAGATATTTGACAGCTTAGGTTCTGGAAATTGTTTACTTTTCTTATTAGCTTCCAATGTTCTGAGTCTGACTTTAAATACCAGTGTTATTTTGGTGTGTTGTCTATGAGACACAAACGCAGCTTTAAAATGTAGCTTTTGCATTATATAAATGTTAGGAGTTTCTCTCTTCTATTTTGCAGTTTCAGCACTCTATGCACATTTTTAGATAATTTCAGCCTGTCTAACAACAGATTTGACAGTTTTCTGCAAAATGTATCTCTGAGGATTTTAAGATCTTTTACATAAAAAACAAAGCAACTACCTTCTTGGGATTGCTGGCAACATTTTTCCCTAAAAGCGATGTACAGGAGCCCACTTTGTCAAGAGTAAATAAAACGTACTGGGTTGGCGCTCCGTGTTTCTCCAGAGAAGTGTTCTTTAATTAGCTCAGAGTTGGCAGCTACACAGGGACATGGATCCATCGGCAATCAATCCATTCTGCGGCTTGTAAACTGTCCCAGCTGCTGACTGGGAGACCTGGGAAGACTCTTTGCATCTGTGAGGAGAGATAAATCCTCCTGCTGGCCTCCCTTTCTCTCCTCCTGCTTCTCCTCGTGTGCTTCCCTCGGGGTTCCGATCTTCATATTTGCTTCTTAATATTTCACAGTGGAAACTGAATTGCCCATCAGCTTCTGTGATTATCGTTTTTTTCCCTAATCCCCATTGTTTTGTTAATTATGCTAAGGGTTTTGTGATAAAAATATTGGCACTGGGTTAAAGAAGACAGATGCAGAGATGTTTTAAACCAAAGTTTTATTTATTTACACCAAATAGGATGTAATCTAAGATGTTCACATGAAAAACAGGTAAAATATTGAGGTCATCCTTTTAAAATATTTGCATTGGAGGCTCATTTAGCACAACAACCTGAAATTGAAGTGGCTAGAAACATAAAGTGAAATGCAATGTTCAATATTTTCCTTTGAACTATTGACATTGATAAACATGTAAAGCAGGGCTTATGTAAAATGTCTGCATTGCTTTAAAGCTGCAGTATAGCTTTTAGGTTTTTCTGCATTTGCTAAGCATATGATTAGCTAAAACTAGCATGACGCCTGACCAGAAATAACCAATCAGAGCCCGGAGGAGCGTTTTAGTGCTGTCAGTCATCCTGGTGAACACGCTGCTAAATGTGTAAGTTGCAGTTACAGGAAAACTGTTAATCCATTGTAATCTGTGGTCATGCTGTAGCATCCACCACAGGCTTAACTGATGAAGTTGTATCAGAGCAGAAAGCAGGGGTGAGCAGCACATGCCTGGGCATGATTGACAGCACTACAACCCCCTTCCTGACTCTGATTGATTTCTAGTCAGCACTGGAAGAAGGCAGATCAGCTCAATTTGTTTTTCACAGTTTATCTGTATCATACTTTTTACATTTATTTATTATTTTTTTATAAAAGTTACATTCCACAACTTTAAACAGCTCTTTACAAAAATTTTTTTTGAAAGCCGTAAGAGTACATCTAAATGACTTCCAGCTGAGATAAAACAGAGGCTGCAGTAAAAAGTGTTTTTATGTTGCAGATGGCCGGTGCAACACAGGCGTCTCTTTGCTTCAGGCCTGTAAATCTGTAAATGCGCCGTGTTTGTGTCTCCACAGACACCAGTGTATCAGTTAAGTTCATTCACCCCAAAACTTAGCTTACACCACTCCTTTCCCTGAGGGTTCAAAGCTACTGCACTGTTTTTTTACAGCATGCATCTTCTTAGTCTTTCAGCACTTTTAATCTGATTTGTCCCGTTCGCATGTCTCCCTCTCCTTTAAGCAGACAAAGCTCTGTAGAGAATCAGAGGTTGTAGTAATTGTGTTTCCACTTCATTCCCCTTCTATCGAAGTGACCAAGTTGCTCCAGGGTAAGAAAGAAAAGAGGTGGTGGAAAAGTGAAGCTCCATATCTCAAGCTTTTAAATCTTAAATATGGCCTCCAGTTCTCCTGGAATGGCTTTTCTGCAGCCCACATGTACGAGGCATATGAATTTCTTTACTTGTGTGGGTGATTATCTGTACAAGATTCATATTATTTTTCCATCACTTCGGCAGTTTTGCCATTATAAATTAAATATGATTACCTGTCAGTCAAGCAATGTTGTTAGGACTGTGATGTATTTTTCCTTCTCGTTTTCCTAACACCTGATGCAGCACTTATGGTGCTCAGGGCATAAAACTGGCTTCTGATTCCATACATTCATATTCCACTGCATGATGAATAAGAATGAAACCCTGTGGTTTACAGCATGATGCAGATATGAATACAAATAAGACAAGTTAGATTTGAAGCGTTATAGTTGGAAGTACATTTTGTAAGGTTACCATACTAATCCATTCAGGACTTTACTATTTTACATAGATTTAGATGAAGATTAAGTCGTTATTGTTATCAAACAGAACCTGTAGAAGGGAAAAAGCTCAGCTGTTTCCTGCTCATTTCAACAATACATATGATACAAAAAGCTAAATTGATCCAGGTGACCCTCAGTTTCTATAATTAGTTGTAGATGCTTTTAGAAACTGACAGATTTTATTCCCAAATAAGACCAAAACAACAGGAGAGTCTATTTAAACTCTATTATGATACATCTGTTAATGATTTACTCTCCGTAGGAGTTTTCATAATAATCACCATTATGTCTCGCTACTGCTGCATTAAAAAAAATACTTTATCCGATCTGCTCCATCCAACCATTCAGGCAACATAGATTGACAGCATTAATAATTAGGTGCATAACCCAGGAGACAACAGCTTTCTGCTTAATTTTTAGATATTCAGACTGAAGACGTTTATGTTTATAAATATGTTATTCCTCATATCTCACTCTCTAGAGGCATTGTGATAAATGCTTGACTGCGCAAATAAAAATAACACCAGCAGAGACACTTAACCAGAATGATGCAGTTCATGGTCAATAACTCTAATGTTTTCAGTGATTCTCTCTCTGTGTCCAAATTGTTTCAGCAAACTGAAATCAGTGTCATGCACAGTTTGAACATTACCAGAAATCAAATCTGTTTAGAGATTCAACACTCACACATGAACAAATCTGGAAAAAATACATATTTCATTAAATAAAATGCTAATTTTATACTTCAGCAATGTTTTGAATTTAAATGACTATACGCATTAAATATGATTTGCTGCTACAAAATGAGATTAAATATTTTCATTGTAAAATAATTTCATTGCTTCAGGTTATTCTGGAAATCAGCATTTTTCTAACATCTGATCTTAATACATTAAAATTTCATTCATGGTAAAAAAAATACAATGTCTTTAAGATCCAACATTTTACTAATTTGGATTAAATTAAAATGATCTGAAACTTATCAGATTGTTACATTTTTTTCTTACATTCTAACCTTAAATTGAAAGTATGTAAGTTTTAAGTAATAAAATGTTTGCATAATTGTTAGAGCCGACCTTCCTCCTGTGTCTGAGTTGAGTGTTTCTGACCAAGCTGTGACAATAGGGACACTGGGAGGAGGTGAAGGAGTGAAGGCTGCTAAGGCAGTGAAAAGGTTTGGCCTGATGTAGAACAGATTATCAGAGCAAACATCTCACACCATCATGTTGGAAGAAGGCTGATGATTCGGGCCTGTTTTGCAGCTGTAGGTCTTTTGGGTCTTGCGGTTTTCATGACTGTTGAGGCACCGACTCCTCTGGAGTTGGAAAAATAAATATATAAACCAAAAATAGAAGATTTATTTTGAAATTTGACCTTTGAAACTTATGCTATCATCATTTTTGTACATTTAAAAGTCTGTCTACCTGAATGGAAATTATTTGGTCCGATTTGTGTGCCGTTGTGCTTTCTGCATTACTCTGTGCCTTTTCACTGTGCGTTTATGGCTGGCCAGAAAGGCTAAATGGGCCACAAAGATTAATTAAATGTAGTACAAAGACTGTGGAAAGTCAACATGTGCAGTACATGTGCAAACATGTATGTCTATATAAAGAAAGACCGTAACAGGCTTGCACCAACTGCCTGCAAAGGTCAGTGTAAACGACATAACACTTGCTGATGCAAAGCTCATTTATTCATCGTTTTATTTGCTCACTTGTTTATGTACAGTATAAATAAATGCACAGCTTCACCTCACCCTTCTTCCATGAATCTGAACAGGCAATGCGTAAATTCAGTGATTTTTTTTTTTTTAATTTATTTTACCTTTTCTATGATACTCATCATAGATTCTGTTAGCAAAATGTCCTAAAGAAGCTGCAAATAGTTTCATGCATCACTTACAAGAACTAGAAATGACTGCATCGTACCATCCAAAATACATTAGATGTTTTGAGAAAGTGTAACAAAATTATGTTTAAAATATTTATCTAATCATTGTGGAAGTTTATTGTGACAAGTCTGGCAGCCCTCTCCATATACATTAGCTGCTGAAAAATAGAGACCATGCCGTTAAACAGACTTGACAGCAGCCAATTTAATAATCCCATCAAACGCAGTTTTGGGAGGGGAGGGAAAGAATTCAGATAAGTTTGTCTTGGTCCTCTCTTTCATCTATTTGTAATTGCCTCTGAGATGTGGGTGTTTATATTTAGCCTCCCCTTTAAGGTTTGATGTAGGGAATGTTTCTTTCTGTTCATCAGGAAACTGTGCAACCATCTAGAGTGATGTTTGTCCTCACTTAAGTCTGCTTCTCTCTAACCGTCGTCTCCTCACTAGTTCCCTTGGCTGAATACAGATTGAATCCTGTGGAATAATAATAGAGCTCTGTGGCTATTAAAGGACTGCATGTTTCCTGACAGAGCATATTAAAACTACATGCTTCCATTAATATAATCTGATGCTTTTGCATTTTTATTGCCTTGAACCGTATATCTCATTGGATTTTAAATGCATTTCTATGAGCTTGTTTGACACAGGACTATAGGGAGAATGTGAACTGAGGCAAATCAAATGTTGCTGAAAGATCTGCTCACAATGTAAAGTGAATATATTAGTATCATAATGAGAGCCACTTGTGCTGTGAATGTGAGGCCATTAGTGCTTCATGACAGTTCCAACACGTTCAGTGGTGCAATTTCTTTTTTCTCTCGTCAACTTTTTCATTTTCTTCAGTCAATATATCAAGAGGCACTGTTACGTTTTGATAAATATGTGCTTAACAAGACAGGTAAAAATATACACTTAAAGTTGCTTTCATGAAATTTTACCATTTCCTGCACATTCACGCAGCAGCATTATTATAGGATTTTCTAGATTGCAAAAAAGATTGGCTGAAGTTACTCAATAATTTCTATATTCACCATTTTAACCTGAGAAAGAATTTTAATTGGTCTTTTTGCTTTTTTTCCTTCCCTTAAATGACTTAAAAAGAAAAAAAGAAACATGTTCTCAATTTGTTTTCTCAAGTTTCTCAATTTATTTTGGGGATGTTTATTGATGAAATATAGGGAAAAGGCTGTCACCATTGCTATTTCCAAATTGCTATAAACAAGGACAACATATTTTGAGTTCCAGAGACTGAATTTACCTTTTATCATTTTTAAACACATGGAAAAGTGTTAAATCTCTTTTATTGCTGTGTATATTTCTAAAGCATTAAAGAGACACACACAAACAAGTAACTGTAAAGCAGCATAGTTTTCTGAAAAAGATTTTAGGAAAAGATTAGTAAACTGAAGACTTGATTTATTTTACTCATTTGAAACCTTAAATCCAAACTGCTTGTCAGAACTGGAGCAGCAATTACAACATCTGAATAAGGTCAGAAGTTTAGTTTTTGAAGAAGGTGCTCAGCAACATTTATTGTGTTAATGATCATACGGTGTTGGAATGGTTTTGTAAAAACCAAAAATAAAAATGTACATTTAACACAAAGGGAGTGTAAGCTGACCAATTAACATAATTTAAATCAATTTACCATATTCAGTAGAAGCTATTTAGTGTATTTACAATGTCTTTGACTTTTAGAAATGGGAGATATATGCTTCATGCAGTGCTACATAGAAAAAGCGGTATTAATTGACCGATGGGTCAAGAGAAAGCATTCTCTTAAGCCCCAGGTATATTACAGCTGGGAATTTAGAAATGTCCCCCAACTAATTTAATAGGAACCTATGTCCTTTGAGCTGAATGCTATGACAAGCATTCAATATATTTTGCCCTGTGGCACAGGACATATCTCAGCTGTTCACCCCATGTTGAGGTGAGCAGCAAGGCTGGGAGTTGTGAACACAACGACTTTATGTAGGACAAAAAAAGGAGACGAGGGTTGGGGAGGCAGAGGGGGATTAAACCTTGTAATTTCTGCCGTGCTCTGTTCTTTTTTATGAGCTTGTCACAGGTCATTAAATTTCACGTTGCTGAAGTGTTCTGCTTGACATTATTGAATGAGGCGATGTTGGAAGCTTGAGAGATGAGGAGACGTTTAAAGAATTTATTACACATAGGGAAGAGGAATCATGAGGTATTGGTTTAAGCCGAATATCCCCTGATGCACACAGAAAATTAAGTGAAAGATTCAACCAAAAAAATAGAACATTTAAAGAATAAACTGTTTACTGTAATAATTGCTGTAATAATTTTATCTATAGCATGGCATAAACGTAAGCATATGATATGTTGTGATGACATCATCATCATTACTTGACAAGAAATTACAGAATTTATAATAAGCTGGTCCAACTTTATTTTATATCATTTTAAAATAAACTATTATGACACCAAAAACAGTTTTACATAACTGGGAATTGTGGGTCAAAAATGATTAATTACGCTTGAACTGAGTTGCTGTTAAGAAGTCGAGGGTAGATTTCTTTTGCATAAGTTCCTTTCAAAATCCTCTCCAGGCTGTGGGTTCTGTCATGACCCAAGTCCGAATGGTTTCATACTTTAAATGTCTCGTTATATTGACAAATATTCCTTATGCAAAGCTAACCAGACCTGAATCAAGTTGAAAAGGTTTAAAAAGTTTGAATAAAATGTGCCCTTTAGAGTACATTTTGAAATGCAAATACACTTAAAGCACATTGGTGTTCCTCATTAGTAAAACTCAGTGTAAACATGTCTGCTTACAAAACCTACACACAGATCCTTTGAAGACAAAATAGTGTGCTGTTATTTTGGCTATATTTAAGTAATAGAGCAAGTACTTAACTTTAAGGGTATAAGTTTGATAATGGCAATGCAATTTATTAAAACGTAAATTTTAGTATGCTTGTTAACAACACAAAGAGGGTTATTATTAATACATACCTAATGTTGAACTGATTTTCAAAGGTGACCAGCTGCATGAAAGAGCTAAATAAAGATATGGTGTGTCTTTATTTAGCTTATATTTAATCAAAACTATTTTTAGACAGAATCTGCCTCATGTAGTGCTACTTTAATATTTAATGGTATTTATCTGTTTCTCTTACTTTACATATGTTCTTTTATCTGTGTTCTCAGGTTTCTAATTTCTTTGTACAATGTGATTTTGCATTGTAATTTGGATTATATTTGTAATTATGTCGAAGAAACAAAATTGATATGAATTGAATTTATCTAAACTAATTTTAACGTATAAATGTAAAAAGAAACAACAGGAAACAGCTTGCATTGCACTAATAAGCAGCAGGATCACCAGCTGATTCTGTGATGTTTTAGAAGAGGATGTTCCTCAGAAGTCGGACCAGACTGTGTCCCTGCTGTGTCTCATAATAGGGATCTGTGACAGTATTAGTGACACTCGAAAAACAAGCGTTTGATTGCTTTGCCATTTTTACAAATCCATTTGTTCTTTTTTTATTTTGTTTGATTCAGTTTGTACTAGTTTCATAAGGTGTGGTAAAATGTATTTTGCAAATACCCACAACTGCCAACCAGGTGTTTTGTAAGACAAAGCAACATTTCTTTTTTAGTCTGCTTTAACAAGCATGCTCGGTGCTCTGAAAGCCTCAGATAGTTAAGCTTTTGTTATTATATTTGCCGACATTTGGCTTAAATTGTAGTGAATTTCAAACTTTATCAATTGTAATCTTTAGGTTAGAATAGCAACTTGTTCACACATCAGGTCACAATTTTGTGAAAAACAAATTTAAGCATTTTTGTAAGTGAAATTAAATATATAAAAAAACAATATTCTGTGTTCAATGTTTGCATATCTTTTAGTAACTCAATAATATTTAGCCTTAAAATTGTAAAACAGAGATGGGTATCATTAGTATTTATGGTTCATAAGAGCTCAAAATCTCACCCATCTGCTTGTGTTTTAGAGAACAGTGACTTATCTAACCTTCTAAGACACGCAGCTCCATCAGTACCTTTTCATTCTGAGCTTTTTTTTCCAATTGGAGAATAAATCGGTAAACCTGCCAATCCTTCTAATATTTCATGTTCTTCAAGGCATCCATGATGCAGGAGCCTGAGAGCGCACTGGGCGCTGTCCGTGGTCCTGATGATGATGATCCGTTATTATGCATCATTAGCTCAGCGCTTCAGGGGTCACCTCAACATGTCCAGACTTGACTCTACATCACTACATAATCATCACTAATTAGGAAAAAAAAAATCTGACAGAGACGGGCAGCGCACTCAGATTAGGTGGTTGTTATCTCGCAAAGAATCGCTAAGGTAACCACTGGCAATGTAATCATTTCTCACTGACATAATCATTTATTGTTCGGATTTACTATGTTATGGGGGAAAAACACTCACTTGAATAGTCTATTAGATCTTCCCAACCAGTAATGGTTAAAATATCCCATTAATAATTTGGTGGCAGTGGTAATTAATTTTTTAGTTCTCCTGCAGGTATGATGGACAGCTATCACAGCGTGGTTTTTAGGTGAGTGATGAACTGTGCTAGAATATAGTTCATTATTTATCAAAAGCCTGTGTAAATGCATGTAAATGCATTTACACTCTGACTAGATAATATTAGGCTCCACTTTAGAATACAAAAATCATCTTAGTTGTACCTTTCAGGACAACACAAAGAAAAATATAAAAATATACTTAAAATATTGTTTTCATTTAAGAAAGTTACATGCGTAGCCATTTAAGTGTTTTTTTTTTCTCTCTATCAGGAATTGTTATGCCAACCTAGTGGTAGGTAAGGAGTCTGGTTATTGTGAGCCATGTCATTATTTTCCATTGTCACCTTCCTAAAATAATGGTCTAAATCTTTTTTTTTTTTAGCAAAAGGGATTTTTGTAAAAAACAAATAAAAACTTTTTCCAAAAAATGACTTGGGCCATTACTGTAGGAAGGTGACAATATGTTAGCTGTCACTACAGACTAGCCTTCTAGTTGGAGACAGATAATTTGTGGAAAAATCAAGCTCCTCTGCTTTCTCCCAGCATTATCTAGAGAAATGCACAGCTCTGTCAGAAACAGCCAATCAGAGCCAGGAGGAGGGTCTTAGTGCTGCCAATCAGGCTTGTGAAATGGTGTTGGTCCAAAATATAATTTCCAGCAGAGCACACTGATATTTATATTATAGTTCTATGACAAAATGAGTCAAAAGTATAAATACTTTTACAAGGTATAATTTGTACTACTTTGTTTCCTGCTGATAATATCTGGTTTGTGTTTGTGTATTTTTTTAAAAAAAACATTAATTCAGTCTGTCGATCTGTTGGTGTACAGAAGTAACTTCACCTCACTTAGACAACACTAAACTACTTAAATGAGTATTTCAGTGTTTTACATTGCTGCCGACTTAATCAGCTCTAAACATTAACCTACTAAATATTTAATCATGTTACATCACAAATTAAATCTCGTAAACTCTGCTTCACTTCCTACCTCTACTTCATAGTTCAGCATGTGGAAGAAATCCATGGGATGATGAAGGCAAAATCATTTCTCCTGGTGGCTGCAGGGCTTCATGAGCCCCACTCATTAATTAAGCTGAATACATCAGTCATGACTCCCACCTAGCTTTTGTACATTGATGAAGTGTGCGTGTGTGCGCGTGTGCGTGTGTGTCTGTGTGTGTGTGTGTGAATTGTAAGTGTACTCAGCTGTAGGCAATGTCCTGACATTCACTTGTTTTTATGTTACAGAAGATACATAAACTATTGAGCCATGTTGTAAAAATAATCTCTTTAGCTTATCACTAATAATTGTGTAAAATCATGTTTGATTCTAATTGAACATCGATTTCCAGCACATGTAGATCAATAACCTCATTTTGTTTAAATGCAGTTGGGTTATTTTGTGCTTTTCTAAGGATTCTGTTTTAGGAGCCTGTCTTTTTACTCAACGATCTGTGTAGACGTAGACTGAGGTTGGCTCAGAAAGCTTTATTAGGTGATTCCATGATGTTATATGCTATGCTAAAAGCAAGAAATAAAATGTAATAGATATTAAAATACAAATGCATCACATAACTGTTAAATTACTTTGTATGATGATTCATGGAACAAAAACTTTCTTTTCAATAATCTTCTAGCTGAACAAAGGATCTCACAGCTTGTGCAGGAAGTGATTTTTTTTTTTAGGGTGCAAAAGTCTGAACTGTGCAGGGAAATAAGTGTACCGGATTTATACCACAAGACTGAGCATAAGCTTGATTAGAAAATCAACGACACTCAATAATCTTTTAATCTTGCTTTTCTTCTTATCATAATTATTGGAAGGGGGGAAGTCATAGTGAAAAAAAAACGTAATTGCAAAGACTGTTGGATTTTACAATTCATAAAGAGAAACTCAGAGTTCTGAAATGTGGTGAAATCAAAATCTTTCAGATTCAAATATTTAACTGGTTTTAAAAAATGTTATTTTAGATGGTGTCAGTAACTAAATCACAACAAGCAAAGCAGAGAAAACCCAACTGATTTAGAAAGATTTTGCACACAGTTTATCAGTTTAAACAAGAAACAAAGTATTTTATAACTGGCTGAAACAGGATATAGAGGTTCCTTACACTCATCTACAGGATTTACACAAACATCCTTAATGGAAAGGTTTTCTTTTTTTTTATTCAAGACACAGCGCTTGTTGTAAACCTGCTGACTAGGTGCCAATACTCTGCTTAGAAGCTCGCCGGCTTAAGACCCACCACTCTCCTAGTTCCCAATGAGAAGCCATGTCAAGTGGCCCTTCACCTCCAGCCACATCTTAGATCCAGTCTCTCCTCCCTCTCAGCTCACACAACCATCAGGGCTGATCACTGGAGATTTCATTATGGAGGAGTTGTGCATGAGAGCCTGCAATTTAACGTTCCTAGGAGTGACTGCAATCAATTTTATGAACAAAATCCAGGATGTCATAAACCCCCATCTGTTAGGATTTCTGAAAGAGAACTTCCTCTTCCTCTTCGATATCATCTATTCCAGTTGTGTCCAAACTTTTAGTGGAGTGTGGGGGCTGCAAAAAATGATTTTAAAACACATTTTTTATGTCTTTTCTTATTTTATCTGCTCAGTGATAAACTAAAACTGTAAAATGTTCTTTAAATTGACAAAATAGTTTGATTTTTGTTGAAAATGAATCTGCAAATCACTGTCGAGGCAAAACATATAAAAGGTTTTGCACAAGCCCAGAGTTTCTCTCATTTTGGAGTTGATTGTTTTCTTATGTGGACTGTAGATGATTTGTGTTTGAGTAAAAATAGGTTGAATTTTGTGGTTCTAGATACTCAAAAGGTAAGATGAATTCAGAAACATCTGTCTTACCTTAACTGTCTTTTTAGATCAGATAAACTTAACACCTTTCATCATTCAGTGGAGATCATTGCATTCTAGTTCTACTGAAAACACAATTATCTCCCTCAACCAGCTGGTCAGCCCAATGAAGATGAATGTTCATCTAGTCCCAGTCACTATGGGACCAGTTTGAACAGTATGTGCTTTACTGAACCTGGTATTTAAACCTGCTTTAATTATTCTGTTCCTGGTTTTATAACCTCCAGACATTTTTGAAAAAAGTCACACCAAACAAGGTAATGGTGAATAATCCATGACCACATATCATCATTTACTATAGACAAAAGGTCCAAAGGAGTGGAAAAGTAAAAAAATGTCATCATGAAGATGCATCTTATTTCATTCTGTTTTTTATGACATTGTGTTTGTGTGTGTATCTATCTGCTGCTGTTTGAGGCTATTTTTAATGCTTGCTCTCTTTTATTTTCAGCATATGCCATATATGCTTTCCTCCATCCATGCTGGATGGAGGAAAGTAGTGGATAAAAGCAAGATGGAGGAAAAAAGCCTTAACCAATAAATGTCTGAGGGCCACAAAGACGTTATATGAATTTGAAAAGAAGATATAATATATGCTGCCTTTCCTCTGTCAGATTTATTTTTCAGTATTGCAGTTTGTTCTTTTTAAATTTCATGTTCTCACCTGCATTGTCCTTCCCTGTATATTTATTATAGCATGGCTGGTTTTTGTGTTGTGCATTTTGGCTATCTTGTAAAACTGAACAATTTGTATAATCCGACCCCTACATACTGAATGGAAATGCACAAAAATATTATATTTTTTTGTTTGTTCGGGTTTATTCCCAAATTTCATAACTAACTATGTTTGTTTAATACAAATTGAATCTGAATAGTGGGATCACTGGACATTGTCTTAGAATCTAGATTAAAGTTTAGATTTAGATTTGTATGTGAAAACATCAACAAGAATCTCCAGGTTTTTTTGTCTGGCAACAATCCAATGTTCTGACAACAACCTTGAAAGCTTGAACTTTTTGATACTCTAAACTGCAATGTAAGAAACTTAGTTCATTTAGCCAAACAGTTGGAAAAAGATTCAGTATGAGACACAAATACATTGCAGGAAATGCAAAGTTAGTTTTTTTTTCTTTTGGTTAGAAACTGGCTGAAAACGGGACAATCACTGAAGTCTAAACAACAGCACACAAGGTTACAATGTGTTTAAAACAAAAACACAAATATCATTTTGGTTATTAAATATTTCCTTAAAAAAGAGACTATGTATAATAAAACATTTTCTTTCAATGTAGGACATTTTTTTGAACAACCTTAAAGAAATGTGCAAAGAAACGTTCAGTTGCTTTGTTGACTTGAGATGCTTTAACCAATTCCCAGTATTTTGTATCCCTGTGGTTAATTGTGGTTTCTGCATCTAAAAAATGGCCTAATTGACTCTGATTCGAAGCTGTCAGCCTGCACACCTGGCATACATCAGCCGTTGTTTTTCATGCAACTATTGTTAATTGGGGTTATTTGTGGACCACTCACTGTCATGACTCAGCACACTTGTAATCCACTGTGGGAATGGCAAGCATGAAAGTTGATTGTAAACATAGTTGTTCAAAGAGCGGGTTGTTGACACGATAGAATCTTGGCTTCAGTTTTATTTAGCTAAATAATCACAGCTTTTCTATCCAGATTGCTGCTGAATGTCGTCTCATTGCTGACTTTCTATTGCCTCTTGGGAAAAGGAAAAAAGAAAATGACTTCTCCATCTTTAACACAACAAAAATACAGATGTGCCGGACCATTATGATGGCAGAATTTCTCTTTCCGTCTCCCGCAGAGCATGATGAGTGTGCCAGTGGCCAAAGCTTGTGTGATGAGAATGCCATCTGCACCAACACCATCAGAGGACACCTGTGTACCTGCAAGCCAGGCTATGTGGGGAACGGCACCATCTGCAGAGGTAAGATCCTGGCCTGGAACAGCCCTCTGGACACAGAGCAACATCCTTAAGCTTTCCTCACATCTGACTGGAGCTCATCCGACTGGTGCTTGATGCCAACATGGTTTTCTCCATCCTTAAATCACCTGACCAGGCAGCAGCTGCAGCAGAGATGATGAAAATTGATTCTAGACCAGTTTCAGCCTGTTTTCACACAGCATTGTTCTCCCTGTTGACCTGTTAGCCCAGCACTTTGCCTGGTTTGCACACCTTTGGCTTGAATTAAGCACCTGTTTCCTGAAGTTTTTCATTCAAAACTTGTTCCCCATCAAACTTATTGCACTCAGATATTTAATACATTTATATTTATCCATGTTTTTATCATTAGCAGATTTTATTTGTTCCCTATTTTTAGGTATGCTGCATTAGTTTACTTTGGAAAACTACAAAATCACAAACATGGTAAACATCTGTATGCATATGACCTAATAAACTACAGTATTCACTGTTTCAGCTCTTCTTTGAAATACCGTTAACAGGTACATCAAACAAGGCAATCTCTTTTTCTTTGTTCTTGTAATTATGTATGTTAGTACAATTTTCATAAAAGCTATTTTTTCCCTGTCAGACCAACTTCTTTTGACTAAAAGAAAGCGACAAAGTAAAACATTATTACATTAAGTTTTGTTTTAAGGAGATTGAGAATTTTGTTTAGTTGACCTATATTTTGAGGTTCTCTTATTTGAATAAAATAAATGACCCGACTTAGCTGAGGTTGCCAATCATGCTGGTAATTTAAATTCAGCACAGTAGTTTGTATGTGGTTCTGTGTTGTCCACTGCCTCCCTCGTCTCCCTCCTGTGCTCTGAAACTGTTTTAGTATGATAATGATGTGTATTTTCGTCAAGTGCTTTGGATTTGTACAATGTCTCGATAGGATGTAACGCAAATAAGATGAGTTTCACATAATTTTGACTGCCTGGCTAGTCTTAGTAACGTGTCACAATTAATTTAATTGTTCATGTTATTATATAGAGAAGAAAGGCTGGTGTAAGACTGGGGCTTTTCTGTGTGGACTGTGTTGATTCCTTTTTATAACAGGTAATGTTGAGGGAAACAAGAAAGTCAGTAACAACTCAAGTAGCATCTAAAGAGACTCGTTAGACTGCTGGCTTCTTCTGTGCACCAGAGGAGCTTTGCAGCCAGGTGTGGCCCTAATGCAAAAACAAACCAAAAAACACCACTGAAGTTCATCATAAATTCTACAAATTAGTTGTGTCATTATGGCAGCTTGACTCCTGCATTTATCTGAGAAACTGACACCATAAGTAAGTAAAACATAAAGGAAACTGTGATTGTGTACATCAGATCAGTCGTGAGATCATTTCAAAGTATCAATCCTGTTTTCAAAATAGCAATTCAGTCTTTAGCCCAGAAAGATGGAAACTAAATTATTGTCATCACCTTTAAACCCAGAGAGATCAATTTTTAGAAATTCATCTTTTCTAAAATATTTATTGCTGTTTAGTTGTGAAAACAAAACTATTACTTATAGAATAGGAATTATTATGTCCATCCACTGTTTTACCCACTTTCATTATTAACTTTTAGTATCTAGATCTTTTCCCTAGAAACAAGAACTGAAAGAAATATAGTTGCTGCCTCTGTGCAACCCTGAAAAAGCATTAAAATAAGAACTACAAGTTCTGTGATTTGAGAAAATACAACATATGCAATGGCAAGCTGGTAAAGCAAATAGCTTGCAAAAGTGTTTAGAGCAAGATTTCCATAGTTGTACATAAATTACATTCAAATTAACACAAAATGCACATTGCAGAGAGATTATTCAGCAATAGAATTTGTTGAGCGGACAGAGGAAAGAGTTTTCCACAACTAATATTTTTCTGCAGGGGATTTTGCATATTAAAAAAGTTTGCTTTTCTCTATCAAATTTTCCTGCAGGTCTGTTTGTCAAGCGGTGTTTATATTCTCACATTGTAATTCCAAGTGAAGTCCTGGGGAAACATATTCTGGTGTGGTTCATAGTTCCTGTTAATGTCCTATAATAATTCTTCAAACTAAGAATTATGCGGCCTGAAAACCTTCTGCTATCTAGTCCTCCTCATTTCCTGGTCAGTGTAATTTGCCTTTTTTAGGCAAGCAATAGAAGTAATGGATGGAGAGTTCTTTAATTCTAAAACTTTATCTCAGATTACACAGGACATGTGTTTTGATTTTGTGCAACTGTTGTCACAACATCCAACTGGAACTGATTTAATTCATTATTCTGTTTTACTCGAATGTAAAACCTATATGAATACAGTAAAAACTATGTTTTTGCATAACGTTTAAAGCACATTTGAATGGTAAGATTAAGAATTTCTTAGTTTCTGAGCATTTTTCTGTATATTACTTAATTAATATTCACTGCCTACTCAATTATATTGCTTCATTTGTAAATAAAGACATCCCATCATCTTGCATGCATTTCTTTCATGAAAGTTTCATGACTCTGTGCATATACTTGGCGGCTTTCCAAATCATGAGGGTGTCATTAAGCCTAATAAGGCTTTGAGTTTCAGGCCTGCTTAAGCATGATCTTATTAAGCCTCACTACTTAAACGTGACTCAGAGGATATAGTCATTTCTTTAATGTGCAAAAAGATATTTTGATAATCTTTTATCTGGGTAATGAAAATCACAAAACCTAAAACATGGATAAATTCAACAATTTCCTAATTTTACCTTGTTTTGTCAGTAATTAGGCCTTGGAAGCATCTGGTCTGTAAGATCAAGATGAAACTTTATAACAAGGTAGCAGTGACACAGGACAGTGATTTCTGAAGATTCCAGTTTTTATGTTGGTGCTCAAAAGCAAGAGAAGCATATTAATGAAAATAAAGACACACCGATCCCACAGTTATATCCCAATTCATATTTTATATCTGTCTCATATTTCTCTATAAAAACTGAGGTTTTAGAAAAAGTTGAACACATAGAAAGGCTTACTACAATTTCAAACATTTCTAGATTTTTTTTGACTGATCACTTAGCTACTAGTTTGAACCAAAGCTTTAAAATGTCGCCTTCTTGTCAACTATATATTTTTTTAAATTACGGTTAAAAGCTACAATTCATGTTTGAAATATTTATTGTCATACTGACTAGTGTGGGACATAAGAGAGAATGTAAATGAGAATGTGTAGTTTGCTGCAGTCAGTGTACATTTTTATGACAAAGACAGCCTAAGGATGAGAGTGAGACAGATTAAAAATACAAACAGAAGCGTCATTGATCAGAGGGAGAGGATTGTGCCATCTCCTCTAATCAAATGCAAAACAGATTGGAATGAGAAGCAGGGGGAGAGCAGGTCTAGAAATAGATCAATGTCATTTTCAAGTGGCTTCCCTACAGATGAGCTTCTGTAGTTACTCGATACTCACACAGAATGAAAACAAATGTACGTGCAGACTCATGCATACAAAAAGGTGAAAAGAAAACTGACCAAAAAAGTTCTAAAAAACCCTAAACAGTGCTAAGAATGTGAATAGTTGATTTGAGCACAGAGATAATCCAGCATGGATTCCACCTATCACAGAATATATGTCAAGGTTCTCAAAATGAACCATAGAAAAACTACGATGTTGTGCCAAAAATGGTAAACCACCAATAAACATTGGAGATCTATATAGTGGAATGGATTAGTGATCCTGGTGCATTACCTCTGCTCACACTGTGAAATATATGTTCATATTGAGTGGAGGCACTTTGTCAGGGCTCTGACGGTAAACATCTCTCGAGGCTAATTAAGTTATCCAAGTGCCTCACTGCAAGATGATTCAAATGGTTTACTGGCTCGCTCAGCAACCCCCACCCCAAACAAATATTCAGTGTTGTGTTCATTCTAATAAGCAATGGGAGTTTAACGGTTTTATGGAAATGGAGGAGGGAATAAATTTGGCTTTAGGTTTGTTGGTGTAATTATTACAAAGGCAGCTCTAGAACATGCTTTATTTGCACATTTGATTATTGGGAATTCATCTATTAACCGCAAAGCAGTGAAAAAAATTCACCATAAATGTCATAACTTATATGCTTTTCTTCAATGCCCATCCTAAAGGCCTCAGGGTGTGACAAGCAGATTTCCTTGCAATTGCATTGAAAAACTTAAATGATTCACTCAAGTTGCATGGATTTGATTGTTTTCCTGTTGGTGACTCCAAAGGGTCTAAAATTATTTAGCATTTTAACTAAAGAATAGAAAGTTAATTGATTTCAGATGACAAATAGTAACAATTCTTAACAATAAAACAATTCATGAAATCTGCAGTATAGATAATTACCGGACGTTTATGAACTGATATTTGTCAGAAAAAAATGAGAATGTCATTAAAACCTACTGCATCTTGCTTGTTCTATTCTGACCAATTAGTAATATGTGAAAAGGGGAGTCGGGGTAACTATCTCACCCCCCCTCTTCCCCCTGAGACCTCATTACTTTGTGATGGCAAAAGGGCCGGACAATCGACTTGTGACTCCCATTTCATTCCCCTCATACATCATCGCTGCCCCTCTGTGGGATAAGAAATTAGTGTCTGCATGTGTGTGTGGGTGTGTGTGACTGCACCCCTCAGCTTGTCTCCATTAATGTTAGTGAGGAAAAAATAAAAGTGTTGTTTTTCTTGAAAAATGAGACCATTACAAGGGGAGCAAAATTTGGTTTCAGTGCTAGAAATATATCAATTGCTTGTTACTAGATGAACGGGTGAATTCCCTTAAGAAAATCTCTAAAAACTATACTGAACTTGCCTTTAAAAAAAAACATTTCATTTCCAGAGGTAGAACCCAACCTGGTGACTCTGTTGATAATTTAAGAGTAACAAGTACAGCGAACACAGTAATAATGATTCAAACATTCAGGTTTCTGTTCTAAAAAGAAAACTCTCTCCAAACCTTTAGCCCCTGTTAAAGCTCACAGATGGATGAATCATGAGTTACAGCTAGACATGATGAACAAGTTGGCTGACGGCATTTGTTTTGTGACTCACTACTTTATCTTAAAAGCCTTCAAAACGTGCTGCAGAACATGGCATTTATTTTCTCAGTATCACTCAGAGGAGTTGCAACGACTGGCAGTGTTTGTGAAAATGCATCGAACATTACCAACGTAATTTAATACTGAATGACGAATAAACATTAAGTTGTCAGACATGTTGACCAACATTCATTTCCTCTAACCTTGCAGCTTTTAAATGTTTTACTTTAAAAAAAATCTTAAACTTCTGCTTGATGCGAACTGGTTTAGTATATTTTGTTATCCAATTCTTAGGTTTTTTTTTAAAGCTTTCAGAAAATGTTTTTAAGACACATTGATGTTCCTACTATACCTATAAGATATGTGTCACAACAAAGCACTTTTATTACCAATGAATCGTATACAGTTCAAACTACAAATATTTACTCAAACAGACACTGAAATCAGAAGCACAGTAGTTTTCCAGTGTCATACAGCTAATCTCCCAATGTCCTGCTGAGATACCCTTAGATTAAATGCCTCGTTTGATAGAAGCTCATTTTTTTTGCAAACACTCTACTCGTGCTGACATTTCCTGACATTAAGACATTCCCTGTCTCACCCAACAAGCTTCTGAATATGGTTAGAAGTAACTCATGTTATGCCACAAGTAATCTTGGTTTCTGCCCACCTGCCTTTTCAGGTGGGCAGAAATGATAGCTTGGTGCCATCTTGGATCACTGTTTGGGTATTAACATCCTCTCTAAAAGAAACAGAACTGACCTGATTTGGTCTCTCAAAGTAGAACTCAATTTCACCAGTGAAACTGTCCAATGGATCTGAGAGAAAAACAGCTGGTCATGCTCCCTAAGGAACTGTTTAAAGGCTGTTAAATCGCACCAGGTAACCAGATGATTATAGTAAAAGAACCAGCTGTTTCTGGGAGACTCTATTGCTGCATCATTCCTTGTACAAATGCCACAACATTTAAGCAACTGAGAGAAAAGGCTGTTGAAAACATAAATGTCAGGTGATGACGACAAAAACATTTCCAACTCACTGGGCATCTTTCTTCAATTGAAGCTTTCATTGAGACACTGAAAGAGGATGGCATTTACTAAATCCGTCTAGAGCTGGTTGTTCTCACAAACTGAATGGTTGTGCAGGAAAAGCTCTGGTGAGAGAGGCCACCGACAAACCTACAATCACAGTGAAGCAATTAAAACTTTCAGTGTTTCAGATGCAAGAGATTGTACATTAACTGCTGCATCAGTTCTTGTCCAGTCAAAGCTGTGAGGAAGAACGACATCCAGAAAGTAACTGTTGTAAAAATCTCATTAAAATGAAATTTGAAAGTCTCTCAGTGGCATGTGGAAGACACAAACGTCAACTTCGTTAGCACACCTGTTTCAGGTGATCAATTCAGCAAGTCAGCAAAAAAACCTGCCAGTAATTAGTTGAAGTAATGTGTGGTGAAGCAGGGAAACACCTGCAACATGCGTTGCTTTGTTCCTTGAAGACGAGGGTTGAACAGCATTGAACCAGAGTTGAGTATTAATCTAAACATGAAAAGATATTCTATGAAATTAAGCAGACATTGAGATTGAAAATGTTGTCAATGTCTGGTGTGATGCCATCGATATGCTGGTCACAGGCATCAAACCTCCTTTTCCTTTTTTATATGATGTGTTGAACGTCCTCTGGCTGTTTCTGTATATAATGACCCTGCATGTAAATATGCACATGTTATGCTATACATAATTCTTCCTGTTTGATATTATTGTGGTGCAAGTAAAAAAAATGTAGCAGAAAGTGCCTGTGTTTCAGGAGGTATTTTAAGAACCTGCCCATATCTTTCCCTTTTTGTTCTTGGGTATAAAACCCAATGCTCCCAGTTTGATTCTCATTCATTGGACACCAGCAGATACAACCAGAGTGAAGCTATCAGACTTCTTCTGATGGGATCCTGTAATGCAATTGAAACGTGTCTACAGTGAGCCTCTCAGTGGGGCAATTCCTTCTTTCTCTGTTTTTTTTGGTCTGTAATCTGGAGGGAGCTCAGGGAGTCTAGACATATTCACTGTAATCAGTCAGCCTACTGTGGTCAACCTACTTTTGCTTCCTTGTTGACTGTTGATTATACCTCATGCGGCTTTAATTGCTGGAGAATAATAAGGGGTAATATGGCTGCTATATGAGCCTTTTGTCCCATTAGTGATGGCTAATGACACTGCTGCAGACATTATGCAAACAGAAACTTGTTAGAAAGGGTCTTCTTTGGGAGGACTTTACAACAAGAGCGGGACACATTGGGAGCAGGAGGATTGTGCTTACAGCTGCCTGAAAAATTGCATTTTTTAATTTTTTTTTTTAGAAAACCAGTGTTAAAACCAATTATATCTGAATGTAAGACTAAATGTATTTTAAAACACCAGCCCTCCGAAGGCAAGTAAGTTAATAAAGAGTAACCTGTGATAATTTTCACTTCATTTCGTTTGAAAGAATGGTTAGTCCAGGAGTCAGTGCTATCAGACGCCTGAACCACCTCAGCTGGAGGAGAAGCAGCATTTTTAAAGCTACATCCCAAAATTAGGGCTCATTAACCATCTCTAAAGCTGAAGAAACCATAGCCACTTACAAATGGGATCTTATGTATTTGATCTAAATTTCATCAGAATCCAAACATATCAATCGTGATCTTTGCTTTTTGACTCAGTTGTTTTTTTGTTGTTGTTCTTATTGTCCTATGTAAATCCAATATTAATACTGATGCTGTTAAGATCCTAGTTTGTCTATCCATTTCCACTACATCTTACAATCAGTTGGGAACGGACATTAACATACTTGACTCCTCTGCTTAAGGCAGAGAACCTCTTTTGACCAAGAATTAGCGGTTTACTTTTTTATAGTTGAGAACCAACCCCACGGCTTCACACTGGGCTGTAAACCACTCCAATTCGCTCAGCAGGTCAATGCCTGAGGAACCCATCAGGATTACATTATTTTGAAAAGTGAAGATGAAAACATGAGTTTTCAAGAAAGTCGCCATTTTTTTCTCACTGATCCAAAACAGGATCAGTGACAGCGGGGAGCCGGAGTCGAACCTCCTCTGGGAATACGCCATTAAGAAGATACTTGGCATAGTGCCTGTAGTCCTTTCTTCAGGTGTCAGAGAGTTTTCAGAAAGTTTCTTGAGGCCAACTTAATTTTTCATAACCTCTCCACATTCTTCCCATACCTGAGTTTTCACTGCTGTGTTCCAAGAATAGTAGTGTTGCATCAAACACCCAAGTCACGCTTTGGGGGTGAGACGCTAAGAAATGTAATGCCTTGATATTTGGATGCACCATCTGGCCCCCTTTTGCCCTGATCCCTGTAACTGTGCAGATTGCACATTCATAAAGAAAGGCCTCCACCTCAGGAGCCATTTATTCTGCAACTAATTACTTGGAATGAGAGGAAGTGAGAAGAAATGAGGGGTTAAGAATCCCCTTACTCCCTTTCTTTACCGGCTTACCTCATTCTTTTGTACAGCACTTCACTTCGAGACAAAAAAATAGTCCACCATTATGTCATCTCCCTCAGAGTCCAATAAATGGGCCACAGTGGTTCAGACGGAATATGGTGTAAGATTATAGATCAGCATTGTTCCTGGTGCAAGTCTAATGATCAGCAGCCTATTGCAGAACCTTTGTCAGCAGCAGAATGAGTGAGCTAATCTTGTTAATGGTCCGTTTCATTCCCTTGGACGGGTTTGTGTAGACAAAGGGAATTTAAATGGAGAGGATTTGAGTAGTGAGAACAGAAGCATTGACTCATGCTTTTCTCATTTTCTATCAGAGATAATCACAGAGGAGCCGGGTTGCAACCAGCTAACGGATAGCAGTGAAACCTAGATTAATGTGTTCCGATTCATTCAACAAGCAGGGGAGGGGAAGAGGGGCTGTTGCTGAAGGGAAGGGAAAAGAAAATTTGTGGTGGGTAGCGGAATCCAGCCTTAATTTCCTCCACAAGTAGGAAGCATTTGAATTTTTCTACACATAATTATTCACTCTCCACCTTTTTTTTTAAAAAAAAAAAGCATTTAGTGGTACTTCCACCATGCGGTTTCGTGCTCAAGGGCATTTTTTTCTCCCATCTTTAACTGGTGGAAACTACATTGACTGAAGCTGTGATTAATTCCAAATGCGAAAGATAAGATATCGGCACAAAAAGCATGACTTGTTTTTCGAAGCATTGTACCAATTATCATTTGAGGCAATTATGCTTAGTCTGTGTCATACTGTTAGATGTAGCCGCTGCGCAGTAAAGAAAAAAATCATCTCATGCATTCTGCTCAGATACACGGATACACTCTTGTAATGTAATATCTAGCAGGCTGTCCTCATTCTGTCAAGTCTGTTTTGCATTTTGCCTTCAATCAGTCTTATAATGGGGATATTTTGAAGTATTAAACCAGTGATACGAATGATTTAGCAATACTTGTCAGTTTTGCTTCATTGTACAGAAAGAAAATACGAATAACCAGAAACCATATTTATAATTCCTCCCCTGTACAGATGTACAGGAGAGTACATCTGTTAAATCTGTTAAATCTGTGACGCAGCACACTCAAACTCTAGAAGTTTATTTTTATTTTTATTTTGTTTAATTCTTGAGTTAATTTTTTTTAATCAGTAAAAATAATAAACAGAAGATGAATTCAGGTGTTTTTGTTTTTTCTGCTTTAAAGTGCCTCGAGACAACAGACAAAAACAACTGGAGCTGCAACAAAACACTGAATTTTTGCATATTTTTGCAAATATGCAAAAATAACTAACTGTTAGAGCTAGTTTTAAACTAAAGTTTTAAGCACAAATGTTTAGAAATATAGTAGAACATGAATTGATTGTAATATTTTTTGGTTATCTTTCCCATGCTGTCAATACATACTGAGGTCACTTTAAACAGTATTGTACTGATAAAAAAAACATCCTTCATTACATACAAAATGGCATTTAATCTTATATCTTACAAATATATCATTTTTAGTCTTTGTGTACATCACAAATTGCATCAATGGATAAATAATGCATGGATTCATCTGTTGATGAAATAGTTCATGTTAGCTTTTGTAGGTTTAATTTCTCTAGATAGTTTCTCCCCTGTCCAATTAACTGAAGATTCAAATAAAGCAAATGTAGCTTAGACCCAAACACACTCCTCTTTAATATTTTATGAACAATATTGGACTTTGCTTACTCTAATGAAATGAAGAAAAAAATTATCTAGCTCGTTGTTGTGGTGTGAAAAGGGTCAGGCTCCCAAAACATACGGCCGTAAAACTCAAACCTTGGACACACCAGGCTCTGAAACACTTCAGCTCAGATGTTCAAGTCTGGTCTGATTTGTGGTTGACTGCAGGCTCCACACAAACATAAATAATTATGACCAAGTAAAATACAGAAAAGATACATTCCAAAAAATAACTTTATTCTCATTATATTCTAGAGAAGCTGTCTGAGTCGGTGCTGTGACTTTAATTCCTTAGCAAACATTAACAATGAACAGCAAGTATTGCAATTATAGGTTCACATGTAGAAAGCCAAGACCAATTGTATCATAGACGTCATAGCAGAAGTGAATAATTTTACTGGGGATATAATTCTTTCACTGATTGACCAGGAAATGTTGCTTTCAAAACCATAATAGCATTTTCAGAGAAAAACAGCAGTCAGAACAAAAAAAAAACTGTTACCACATTGAGATTTCCTTTGTTGAAAAACCGAGGAAATGTGGTTTTCTACAAGGGAATTGATGATATGACAGTTTCTCCTGTGTACTCTTTGATGCCAGCTGTTCCTCCTCCTGATCTGACCTAAACTGGCACCAAACCAAATACACACACCCCAAAAGTCTGCATCTCAACTGCAGGCTGGATTTAATGCAGATTTCATTGTTGTCACTTCAATCACTATGAGTCTTTCTTCTGTTATCTCCTGTCTGTTTCCCGCTTCTCATCCATCCTCTGCCTTTTTCCTGTGCTGTCTATCAGGATGACAGGCTTTCCACTCAGTCATTTTGAAGACTTTTTGGTAGTTATACTGTTCAGCATTTTATTTTTTTGTTTTGTATTTTTTGTGCGTGTGGATCAGAAAGTATAGAGACGGATATGGTTTTACCTCACTTATTGGGCTGAGTGATTCTCATTTTATAAAGAGCTAATTAGAGAGGAAGCACCAATACTGAAAGGAGCAAACACTGAAAATGCAGATTATTTACTGCATGTGCTTTCTTGAAGCTTCCTGTTATTTATGTCACCATACATTAAGTTAACAAGAGACAACAATGTACAATAATTGCCTACTTTTATGTTATGCAAAACGGCATGCAGTCCAGGCATCATCATTTTACCTTGTCTGAATTCTACAGTAAATCAGTTACATCTCAGATAAACTGAACTAGTTTCTTAATTTTCCTATTGACATTTATTCTTCAAGTGTTTGTTGGCAATAAGAGTTATGAGCCTTTAAAAGATGCGAAATTACTGGAGATAAAACTGCAACAATTTAAGTGTTTGATTTTTCTAAAAACCTGATGCCATTTGAGGTTGGATGACCTGGAATGATGGTCAACAAAAAGGAGAAGATTAGATTTTTAAAGCTAGTGATTAATCAGCACCTTACTTTCCAACCAGTCTTTAGAGCGAAACAGGTTAAAACATGCAAATTATAAACAGAAATCACATTACAAGTTGTATCTAAATGCTGAGATGCCCCTCAAACACTAATAAAACCAAACCGTGGTGCCTGATTCCAGAAAAACATACTTTTTAATTTTTTTTCTGCTGTGAGCTTCCCAAGCTCACAGCACCCATCCAATAATCTCTTTTGTGGATGGGTGGAGGAACGGAGTCATTTGATTATTCTCTTGTTTTGAAGGAGCATAAACAGTGGATTTTCCCTCGTAGGTAAAACTGTAAACAAGTAAAACAGAAATGTCTTGTTGTAATCAAATCTGTCTCTGCATGATGCATCTCCCCCCTCCAGATCCCAGCAACGTGGGTCATAGTCAATTCCGCCACTACATCTCGCCTCTCAGCAGTAAACTTCTTCTTATCAGAGAGCCGAGCCGCAGCAGAGCTTGTAGAAAACACTGGTGTCATTTGCCTACCTGTGAGTTTGTCGTTAATGGATTCAGACGGAGGGAGTCGCTTATCCTGCACCACCCTCTGCTATGAAGGCTCCTCACACCGAGCTGCCAAGGACGTCCCTGTTCCTCCCCCTGGCTGCTCTGATGGGTTCATGCCCCTGTGACTTTTCCACAGATAAGAACGGATAAAATTATTCAGACCTAGTGTGAGCAGCTCATTAATGTCTGCCACACACGGATTCTGCTGCAAAGCAGACACAGAGACAAATTCACATTTTATTTGTTGGGTTGCTTGTCAACAGTTGTTGGGTTTTTTTCTTTTTTTAATATGGAAATTGGAGAATGGAAAAAAAAGAACTTCTTTACTGTTCTGTAAGATTTTTTTCTACAATCTGAACATATTTACAGAAAACACTTGGCTTTTGTATAATTACTTCATCGTGCTATTTAAGTGTTTATTTTCTTACTGATAAAGTCTGAATAAAAGCCATGTCTTTACTGCACTTTGTCAGAACTTCTTGGATAAATAGAATGATATATTTACCATTTGTTACATTGCAAAGCAAAAGTTGATTTTGAGTTTGCACTTAAAGTACTTCTGATTTCTGAAAAACTTTCCAGCCAAATTACCATATTCACATTTAACTTGCAAAGGTTGCACAGAGCGTTGACAAAACGTTTGAAACGCCTCCAAACGTTTTGCTATGAGGCTCAAAATCATCGAGCTAAAAGCACTTGTGTGCCATCAGAATGACGAAAACATTTGCCATGTTTGTTTCTTTTTCAACTGCTGAACTATACACTATAAACATGCAATATTTTAAATAAATTAGTTCTCAAACGAATCTATAAATGACACGATTATATCATTAAAAACATGGTTCAGGTTTCTATTTTTTGGACTTAATTAGTTTGTAAAAAAATAGTTACAGCTAAATAATTAGTTGACCAACTTAGAAGTGCTTTAGAATTTTATGACAACTTTACATTTCATGGTCAAATTTGGATGTTCAAATGTGTAATTTGTTTATTACACCTCTAGTGTGAAACTAGTAAAATACATATTATTTAACATATGTAATACTTCTAACACCCACTTTTGTACAGTACTTGAACAGTAAGTAAATCATTATGTGACACACTAATCACCCAAAATAAAAGTTAGCAGGGAAGTAAAGCTCCAACATAGAGGCAGATGTTGTTATGGAGTTTACTACTGTAGCTTTAGTTGAACATGGAATATTTCATGAAAGTACTTTGAAATGAAGCATCCCTTTTATGATGAGTTTTTTTTTTTTTAAAGATCCCTATGTCTTAGCCAGAGGCACTAAAGCTGTTTGCTTAAATGTGTGAAAGTGTCTTGGGGGGGAGGGAAAAAAGCACTAGTGTTGTCTCCGATAAATAATTGAAGAATGAAAGCTTGTTTTCATGTGCATATGGTAATTGTGCAGAATCTTGTGCCATTCTGCTTCCTTATAGAGGTACAGTGTGAGCAGGAGAAGCAGGTATTAGATGATTAGTCTGGCTGTCTGATCAGGTAGATCCTGCAGTTGATGCCAAACATACATCATCTGTTTTTCCTCAGTTCAATCTCTCATCTAGACCTACACTTTTAAAACATAAGGAATTTTTGTTTCCACAACCGAAGCTGACTGGATAATTAGGGCAGTTTTTCTGTAAAACCCCAAAATGGTTGTGATTATTATAATAAGTCAATTAGTTTCTGAAATACTCTGACCAGCATGTCTGATACAACCGTTCCAACACTTGGTTTAAACGTCATTCAGTAACTCATCTCTATCACATCTCGATACCCTAAGTTGCTTCCACGTCATTGACTGATTTCCAATTTGCATTAAGCAATTTAACATATTTTCCCTAATGAATTGACCAGAGTACATGTGTGTCACTGTGAAAACTTGGACACCTTTTTCTTTTCAGATGATCACAGACTAACGGCTCTTTCACAAAACACAGCAAAGCAGGATTAAGGCACCTTCCTGTGTTTAGTGAAAGGATCGATGCATAGAAGTCACTCCGCCTCTGTTACTCCCCTGATTCAAAACGTGATGGAGTATCAGGGCTTCAATCAACTATGATGGAGGCAAACCGGCTTTCTGGTTGGTGGGATTCATGCACTGATGATATATTCTATGTGAGGCCAGCCAGAAGCAGGATTCGAAACCATAAACATGGCTCAAGTAATTTCAGCCAACAATAGAGGGCTTGAGGATATAAATGTATAATTTCAATTTAAAGCTCTAATAACATAATCACTACGCCGAGTTAGTCCAACATTATTCTTTTGAAAATGACTATATGGAGAGATTTACGATGTAGATTTTTATCCGTGGTGCTGATGTTGATCCAGCATGGCATGTCCTGTCGTCTGAGGCTTTTCATTATATGATTTGTACACTTTCACTCTCACCAAATCCAATTATGATTTATGAATAGTCAGATGAAGCTTGGAGGCAGCTTGTCCTTTAGTTCCTGGTTCAATCGTTTTACTTTTTCAAAGCGTTACACCCTGACTTGAAGGGAAAGTATTATGTAAAGTCTACTTTTCTGAGCTTTACACCATGTTATATTTTTCCCTCATCAAAAACAAACTTGGAGGTTGCTGTGGTGGCACAGGGGCAAAGCACAACCCACGCATTGAGGCCTTAGTCCTCATGCCAGTGGTCGCAGGCTCAATTCCCAGCCTGGTGACATTTGCTGCATTTCTTCCCCCCTTTCTCATAACCCTCCTTCCTGTCGAACTTTCAAATAAAGGCCACTAGAGCCAACAAAACCTTAAAAATAAAAAAAACCTAGAGTATTGCCTTGATTCTTTCATAATTTTTTGAGAACTGGCTTAGTCTCCCATGGCAACCATTTAGCTGGGCAAAACCTCCTCTTCTCCTCCCCAGAAACTCCTCTGGCTCCTTCAGACTAGCCAGCAGCTAGTTGTTAAAGGGTTAACAGAAGACCACAGTTGTGATGACGTCTTGAAAGGGGAGTTTTAAAAAGAGCCGGAGGTTTTAAAGACAAAGCCCCAATTTCAAAGTGTTAAATTATGATTATTTTAAGTCATATTTGATATGTATAGAGCTTGCAACATAGTTACATGATTTTGCTATAAAATGGCACTATGTGCCTGGAAAATACATAGCACAGTCTGTCACCTGATTCCCCGGTCATCCTTAAAACATTTGGATGAAACAAATGTAAGCAGTAACTTTAAATTTTTTACTGTAGGGACAGAAATTTTGCTATTTAGCAACACAAAGCTGGAAAAAATTTGAAGACAAAACAAAAAAGTCTCATAAATGTAAAGATGATTTGATGTTTTTAAAGGGAGATCATGAACCTCTATGGAGCGTTTTGAGCACAGCTGTTGAATAAGATGGTTTTAAAGCCTGTATGCATTTATTTCAGGCTTCTGTCTAACAAGCTATTCAAACCTCAACATTTACTTAGCAGTCTGATGCCATCTGTTTGTACGACAAACTTTTCAAACCATTTTGAGATAGTCATGGTTTATCTGTTGGGCTTTGTGCAATTAAGGATTTCACAGCTGCGAACCGACGGCTGAACTGAAAATGTATCAAAATATACGACACTGTACCAAAACATGGAAATTGTTTTAGCATAGTAATTAGTCACAAAAACAATAATTAGCCACAATAACTCCAGTTCAATCCCAGGAAACAGAAATAATTGCTTGTTGTAAAATGGCATTGTACAGTGAACAAATGAATGATCCAGATCAAACATCTGAATCAAACTAATGGGCAGCACAGATATGACGACGCATAACCTTCATATTTCTCAGTTTGCTCTCTAATGTCTTAGATATCCAGATAGGATGTAATTCTGAAGATTTGCTTGTAGCACTCCACCCTAAGGGCCAGTTTAAAATGTGTGGACGGTCTTTCCAAGGCAAGAAATCTCTGGAAGCACCTGGCAGAATTAATTGTCATGTCAGCAGTATTGATCAACCTCCCTTTCAACGCTCTGCAGATACATTATGGCAGTAAAAACCTTCTTTAATGCATCTTTAATCCATGCCGAAGGCCTGGCCCAAGCTCTTATTGTCTTGTAAGTGCAGTCATTATCTGTGATGTTCGGTAAAATGCCCAACAGAGAGTTCTGCTAAAGGTGAACTACGTTTACCCCGATGCATAACAAAGTGAGGCATTTGTATGACTAAAAGGGCCAGCAGTTCTTCTTTCTCAGTTCTTGCTTTGGTCTCCTCAGCCCCCTCTTGCAGCAGACGGTAAACCTCTGTGTGTGTGTTTATGCCGGCTGTTGTGCATTCATTAGTGAGAAAGCTCAGCAAAAATTATACACATCCTGTGCAACAAAGAGGCAGGAGGCATCTTTCGTCCTCTGAGATTAGGGTTGCAGATGAGAGAGTGCAGAAGCTGTGTTCATCCATTATCAAGGTGCACTTTCCCTGCTCTTTCAGAAGTAATGAATGGTGTTTTCACGAGGGATATGCATGCTCTATTGTGCTTTCGCTCTCACTTTTCATTGGAAGCTGCATCTCCTGGAAGACATACTTATAGACTTAAAACCTCTACAAAAAAACCCTTTCTTAAAAAGGAAAGATAGAAATCAAACCCCTTTAACTGTGTTGCCAGATGTCTCAGGTGAGCTGAGTCGATACTAAAAAATGGAGTGGAAAGCTGCAGACTAATGATAAGCCACAGTCTGTCATTTGACCATGCATATTGTTTATGCAGCAAGGCCAGACTCTACACACATTCACATGTTTCTTAGTTGGAAAGAAGTTTAAAGCAACTTCCAGACATGCTGCACTTCATATCTATGTCCACATAACACAATATCTACAGTTTATGTTTGTTGTAAAGATTATCTTTACTATAAATCTATATGTGTAAGTCAGGACATTTACTTTCTTTGCAGAATCTGCAGCTGCATTTTCCTCGACCATATAGATACACAACTTGATATTTCAAAAATAACTGCTTAATGGAAACATGCCAATTTTGAAAAACTTTTTGGCGCTACCAACAGGTGTTTTTTTTTGCCACATTGGAAAAGGTTTCATTTGCAAAACTGCAGTTTAAAAACTTTTTGTGCATCACAGCCAGGAGACAACAGGAACAAATTTATTCGCATGTGATTTTATTTGCATTTCTTATGTAATGGAAGCACAGCAATTGGAAAATTAGTATAATATTTATAAAGTTTTGAACATATTTGTAGTGGAGATGCAGCTAACTGCTGCATTTTACTCTTTGAATTAGATGCTTTTTCTGAAACATGACTTAATTTTGTAATTTAAAATCATGCATTTTAACATTATGCATTATGCATCTTTAACATGCATGTTTCATGCATAATCTATGATTCCCTCCTAGTTGTCACTTATTGGCTAATATGATCAGGTCAGGTCTGCTGTCATTAATGAAGTAACATTGTCACTTAGTTCCTGCTGTGACATTTGTGAAACATTTCCATACAGCAGGGGTTCCTAAATGCGTAGAGCATAGTGTTCCCAAGTTACAGACACCACACAAAAAACATGTTACAATGTGGTCACCTGGAGAATAAAGATATGTTATTCCCTATTTAGTCCTGATCTTCGTATACAATTAAAAAAGGCAAACTTGATCTGCTACACATTCCTTTTTGCTGTGTTGCAGTAGAGTGGTATATGTTTCAGGTTTTTGGCTAGTGGAGAGCCAATTCGTTTCGGTTCCAACATATATTATGATATCAACACTGATATCACAATCAGTGTTGGGTCCTATGATAGCAACAGGTTTACCTGACTGGCTTGTTGGAATGATTGGTTCATTAAAGATGCTATAAAACAAAGTTAGCTAGCTGCTCTGGGCACGTTTGCCATTTCTGATGTTTTTTGCTGAAATCCTAGAGTTCACTTTTCTAAAACACAAAACACTTATAGTAGGAATTAAAACATAATTTCCCCAAATCTATGAAGTCATAATGTCTTAAATATGTGATAATTAGGAGGTTACAATCTGCACCATGCTATTGTTGCTAAACCAGCATAGATGCTAATTATGACATCAGTTCTGTTCTACCAGTTTTACGACTGGTTTTTTTGTGGAATATTCACTGACTTTCCTGCTTTTAATTCCGGGATGGATCCTTGGATGCCCAACGAGCGTAAATGCGGTGGTTTGCCATGACGCAGAGTGGAATGATTTCATTCTTACCACCCCACTGGAAAGCAATCTATGGCATGTAATGGGGAACTCAAATAGCAAACCTATGAGTACAAGCATGTCTCAGGAAGTCACGAGTCAGCAACCGTCTCACTTAAGCAGAGATGGTTTAGCTGGAGGTCAAGATGAGTATAGCGAAGGAAGGTTTTCGTCTCCTCACAACCCCGGGACAGACTGCATCTGTTCCCGTTGCGCCGGTCCTGGTAATGTTGTGTTAGAGCATCACAGATTGCAGAGGAAAATGGAAATTTAAGATGAGTAAGAATTGACTCAAGAAAAGCAAATATAGGACAGGGATGATAGAGCAACTTCTTTTTGTGAGAGATAACAGCTTTTGTGAAGCCTTAGTGGAATCAATGGTAAACTTCAGGTTTTTGTGACAGAAAGTAGGAAACAAACATCACTGTCTACTGGCACAAGAAAGGAAATAGGAGAGAATACAATACAACAACACCTCTCTGTCTTTTTTTGTGTGTGTGTGTGAATGTGAAATACTACTTGTCTTCCATGTTCCCCACAGTGTTTGTAGAAGCTCAGCAATGCATTTCTGATTCTACTTTCAATCCTGCCTGGAAATGGAAAATCACAGCCACGTTTTGAAAGGCTGCACATATATGTGGCAGGAAAACAACAACACTTCTTTTTCTGTTTTCTGTGTGAGCTGTAATTAGTTACTTGCTATTTTAAAAACAAACAAATTGAAGTGTTGTTCTAGCTTATGTAAGTTATTGGAATACAGCTGAAGGTTGATATTAGAGTAATTACTGTAAATTTATGAAGTTTCATTTGCTAAATTGGAATTTCTAAGATATTTGTTGCCTGTTTGGTTTTTCTTTTTGTGGTTTTAAGATCTGTTTTCAAGATATTTGAGAAAAACTGGATTCTAAAAGTGAATCCAGTTTTCCTATTGCATTATTTTAAACAAAGGAATGAGCTGCTTTTACATGACTTTTGTTTCCTTTAGTGATAACACTTGTGGATAAACATTGACACTTGGAAGCTAAAATGATCGATTAAAATGGGTTTGCAGGATCAAATGAATATGAGGAAATTATACATTTTACAATTAGACAAAAGTTTTCAATAAAAAATTAATTCACAGAACTTTTTAATTCAACAAAATGAAGAAGCAAATCTTATAAATGCCAGTAGAAATAACATTTCAGAAAATGCCTGATCACCTACCGAACCTTACTTTTTGCTGTGATGGAGGCAACTGTAAACTGGGGTATACTGGGATAAATTCATACTGGAAATATGCTCATTTCCAGTATTAGAAATTAGAAACCCGTCACACTGATCCGGTGATGATGCCCCTCCGTCTCTTTGTGCCTTTAGTTGAACTGGCCAGCAGCCTTTTGCTGATCAAGTTGAAATGATAATTATAGCAGGAAATGAATCGTGCCAATATAAATGTAATTAATTTTTAGGAGTGAGGTTTATTAGTGCAGAGGCAACGGGCTCCTAATGAGAGCCTGATGAAACTTCTTGAACAGTAGAGCCAGTCAGATGAATGGGTCTAATGGCTCCTGGCTCTTGGTTCAGCTTTTATTTATTGCTACACTGCTGTTTGTATTTTTAGCCTCTTTTTCTCCAAATTGTTATAATGATAATTTATGCAGACAAATAGTCTTTCTTTGGTATCAAACTAATATGGGACAAGCCACTGCACACAGATATTTTGCTCACACGCCCTTTGGTATGTGACTTTAAATAGGTTTTTCAGCCCATTAAGGCTCATCTCTTGAATCATGTCATTAATTAAGCTTAGAAATACTCTAGTAATTTCTGTTTAATTATCTTACTCAATTAAGCCTGCCCTGTTTTTGGTTTTATCCTTCACACTTTAAAACCATATACTAAGTATGTATTTTTGGCTGTTTTGTTCTTACTTTTTGATCTTTTTAAAAATATTGCGCCTATTTCTTGTCTCATCTTTGCTATTTTAGTAAATGTAGAATAAGTTGCACAATGACTGAAAAGGTCACATTTGCAGGTAACAGTACATTAAACACTTCATCAGGTTTTGTCTATATTTATCCTATTTGCTTTGCTGCAACAAAGCAAGACAGTAAATAAGGACTGCATTAATTAACTGCCAGTATTTTTATTTTCAGTAATACGAAGTAAAAGATATAAGTACACAGAGTAGTGTAAGCTTTACCTAACACTACTGCAGTAAGCCGTTTACATGCATCTCGTAATTTTAGAGAAAGAAGTAAAACTTCTGATTAATCAGTGCATTTAAACTGATTTTTAACTGACTATTACCTCCAAAAATGGTTAGAAATGCTATGATTAACGAATGCTATTATGTTTGGATGACTGATGCCTATTTTAGTTACAGCCTTTTTGCCACAGTGACTTTTTTATCGACTTGCATGGTGTACAAGTTTCAGTTCTGAGTGTTTGTGATGAACCAACTGATGTGTTGAAATGTGACTTGCAAAGATACTTGCATCGATTGGATTTCAAATTTCAGGATTATTATCTTCTGTTAGTTTGAAGGTTTAAATGCAATCAAATCAGAGATTTTCTTTGTACTACTTTTAAATATTTGCAAGGAATTGTGGGATATTTTTATTGTTGAACCCTTCCAAAATCCACATAGAAGAAATGAGATGAAGACTACATGTTGACACAATGATCAGTGAAGTAAAAGTAAGAAATACTGCCACCTGCAGGTGGGAGTTTTACTGCTTTCGTGGGAAAATTTTGCTATAAACTTATAATTATGTATAAGGGAGCACAAATGCGGAGATCTGTAAGTTTTCATAGTTTCAGTTCTGAAAAACAGCTTTTTCAGAACTTTTAAAATAAAGCCCAGTCTACCTCATGAGTAAATGCAGCTAATTTAACAACTCCACAGTAATTTCAACAATTATTACACAAACTTTGGATAATACTACCTTTAATTTGAAAAAGCCAGGGGCAAATTTTAATTAAAGTTTTTAGCCCCATAAAAAAAGGAAAGAACCATCCTCAGCTCTGTAATGCTTCTTTTTAAGGCAATCCGCAGGGCGCTTTGTGCCTTAACATGCCGTACAGCTTCACACAGAGTTTAACTGCACAGATTCAAAGCCTTTTGTGGTTTAATGCCTGGCAGCACATCCATGACATGCTGAGAGACTTTACTGACTCATTGCTGTTTGTTTTTCCAGCTTTCTGTGAAGATGGTTGTCGGAGTGGAGGGACTTGCGTGTCTCCAAACACGTGTGTTTGTCCTTCAGGATTTACAGGACGCCGCTGTGAAACAGGTACATAAAACCACTCAAAGCGTGGTTCAGGTACTCACCTTGTGTTCAGAAATGTTAAGTACAGACTCATAATTTCAATCAAGAAAGCTGCAAAAACCGATTATTTTCTTTCTGTGGGAAGGTTTCTGTCTGACAGCTGCAAACATCACAGAGCAGAAGATGCAGATCATGGGGAGTAAAAGGTCTAAATATTGTGTTTTGTTCACAGCACATTAGAAGTTAATGTATACAGCTTCTTAGGAACATATTTTGTCATAATAACGTGGCTTTGGTTTTATTTATACACGTTAAGACTGTACGTGTAGAAAACAGCACAGAAAGTGAGTGATGCAAGGCTCTGAGCATTCAAACTGACTTGAAATAAATCATCCTAGAGATAATTTACTGCAAAATCAGTGCGTTTAGCTCAACAGTCTTGCTTGGAGACATGAAGAATACCTAAAACTATTCTTCGGTGCTGTGACTATTCAGCCTCAAGTAGGTGCAAAGATTTGTCTACATTTGGTCCTGTCATTTAGATAATCATGTAGTGGGCTGTTTTATTTTCATTACTGTATTCAAAATACAAATCACAGATCAATTTATTTTATAGTTTTGACCCAGCCTCTCTGCTCAGCCAGTCTTTCCCATTCCAGCTGGTGCTGTTATCGCTCAGGTTTGCACTGGACTGGGTTAAAGTCTGAACTTTTTTCTGTGACACCAAGCACAAATGGTTGGTGTGGAATTGGGATGAAGTTCCCACTGGGAGTTTTAACCATGCACACACATACAAAACACACATTTATGCTCCAACTCCAGGCCCTTTATTTAAATTAGACACAGCAGAGATTGAGGATCCCATGAGAGCCATAGGAAAGGACAGTTAATTTTTCCTGCTCTAACTCCTTTTAGCTTCTCTTCTTTATCTCATTTCTTTTTCATAACTCCCCTTCTTCCGTTTTTCACCATTTATTACTGCTTTTCCTCTTTTTTTATTTTACTCTGCACCTTTAACCCGCTCCCTTTTTTCTGTTTTATCTGTAGCCTTATTCCCATTTCCTCTTCCTCAGTTCTTCCATTTTAGCCTTAACCTGCCCGTCTTTCTCCTCTTTCCCCAAATTGCTAACATATTTCCTCATTTTATCTTTGAACAACTCATTCTACTTACTTTTTTCCCTTTGTCCTTTTTTTATGTCATATCACTGTTTTCCACTCTTTCATGTCAATTTCTACTTTCTTTTTTATTTCCCACCCTTCTTCCTCTCACTTTTGTATTTTCATTCATTCCTTTCATTATTTCCTTCACTATCTACTTTCTATGATCTTATCTTGTTTCTATATATTTTATTGTCTTCTTTCTGAGCCCCTTACTTTTTTGTCAGTATATGTTAATTCATTTCCCATCTTTTTTGTTTTATCTACATCTTCTGCTTTTGTCTCCCTCTCTGTCTTGTCATTGTAATTTCACAGAGGTGATCTTCCATTTCTCAGAAGTGAGAGAAACCACAGGGCATCTTTTTACAATATGTTTTCAATAGTTTTCCAATAAGGTTTGTTATAGATCTTCTCAGTTCTACACCCAGTCAGACCTCTGTCATAGTCCTGAGTTCTCTGCACAAGAAAACTTTCCCACCCTTGCAATTGTCATTTCTCTTCACCAAACTTCCATGTTGTCTGACATGATTTTATCTTCCGTGTTTGCGGTACAACAACTGCATACTGCTTATCGAAATGATTAGACTTAATTAGGTTATACAGTTTAATTAACAGGGATAAATTGAAAGGCCTATGAATTATCTAAATTTAAATCTAGAGTGTCATTCATATAATGTGTGCTGCATACCGAAAACTGCAACACAGCAAGGAACTCATATCATGCTAATCAAATAGAAAACATAGTTGAAGAAATCCTTATCACAAAATAAGTTTATTTTTATTTTTATTTTCTTTTAAAAGTTTTGTTGCAAGCATATTTGCAAATAATAGTGTAGATAATCCATATTTACTACTTATGTAAAAGTCTGAGCGTGAATTATTCTTAATCTGGATGCATCACTTGCTACTGAATCCTAGATGTAATTAATACTCTCACTACCACAAATAAACAACATCAAACGATCCACTGGTTCACTAATGTGGCATTTTAAATCTTCAGCAATGTTTTCTCAGCCAATGTAATATTTTCCTCTCCGAGTTGGTTCTAGCTTATTATTTATGGCTCTAAATTGAAATTATTTTTGATTAGAAGCAAAGAGTCAAATTGGGTTGAAAAACTACAAAAATGCATTTGCAAAATGATCCTGCATGTTTTCCTTGAAGAACTTCAGAAGGGCAACGGAAGGAAAACATTATGCAAAATAGGTAATAATTTGCTGAAAGCAGCTTTCCCATTAATAGGACACCAAAATGGAGACATCCTGCTAATGAGGCTCCTCCCTGTGGCCTTTTGGTTGCTGCCTTCGGTTCTTATTGATGTAATACAGTAGAAAATCTGTCTGTCTCATAGTCTGTGAATGTCAAGGCATGTTTCTACATATGCACTATATACATAATTGACCCAGGTTGCAAAATAACGGCATACAAACAATTCCTACTGACAACTGAAGCTACATTGTTTAGATTTTAAGGTTTTTATTTAACATTAAACTCCGTATTGATCACGTTAATCAATTCAATGTCCGTTTTACGTTCATTTTCTTTCTTACATAAGCAAAAGTGCGATTTCAGGTTCTAAATTCACTGAAAACCTTCCAGTACCTCACAGCAGATTTATAGATCTAAAAAACAACGAAGAAGATGTGAATGAGAGATGAATTACTTCCAGTTCTTACAGAGCAGTTTGTGTTTTTCCCGCTTCTCTCAAAAAGCTTTGCCTTTGGCGTCGTGTGTGAGCTGTTTATGTTTATATTTTAATTTTGCCTGTGACATGTTTTCTGTGTCTGCTGTATTTATATCTCAGTTTTTTTTTTCTCTTGTGTTACCATTTTCAGACTTCATGTTCTTCGGGTGTAATAAAATCCACCTCTTCTCCTCAGATTTGCCACCTACTTCACTGAGAACCTGAAAGCACCTGAACGTAAAAAGCTGATGGGAAGAGAGTCGATCTTATCACTGATCTTTGTAACGTCTACCCTGTTGATCCATTCTTCTGGGTTTCTTTTTATTTTCCAGTGGGTTTACATAGTCACCCAGTTCTCTCAGGCTTCACTTCCACTGGATCAAAAGCTGAACCGATTATGATGAAGTGGATTCCTTGTTCTAACATTTTCCACTGCTGAAAGGATTCAGAGTTAAATGTGCCATAATATGGACCAAAAGCAGCATGTTTGGATCACTGCTGACTCATTTTAAAAAATAAATCTGACAGTTGTATGTCACATATTGTTGAATTGTGACATAACCTAAATGAATATGTAATGCTTATTCTACACAGTACTGCGGTTGACTAAGCAGAAGAATGCACCTTGCTTAAGAATGGCTTCAATATACAACCGAAAACCGGAGAGCATCTTTTGTAAAGAAAATACCTAAGATCTTCAATCTTCTTTGATCATTACTGTTATTAATTTTTTTACACAAATTAACATGTACAAAGCATAAAACGGTTATTTATTCTCAAACAGTCACATCCCTCTGCCTGGTTCCTTCAAAACAGCAAACAGCAAAAAATTGGTGACATAACCAAAGATAGCAGAGTGCTAACACGTTGTAGTGCAAATGTATACTTAAAATATGAAATTATAATCATTATAGAACTGTATTTTTACATTACAATGATGCTAAGCATTACCTTAAGACCCAAGTCGCCTAAATAACATCATTTTCTAGATGTATCAGACATTATAAACCAGCCTCAACCACTCGTCTTGTGTGTGTTTGGGTCCCTTTGACTGATACTTGGTGATGGACCCAGGCTGTTACATCTGAGTTGGTTTGGACACCATCTACTCACTGAATAACTTTTTTTTTCATTTGTATTACATTTTCTGGCAGCAAAATCATTTTTCAAATTTGCTTAACTAATTTACTGTGCTTCAGTCTGAAATATCCCGAGATTTGAAAGGCTTTTACGACGTGCTTATTTGACTTTCTAGTGTTTTTTTTTAAAAAAATGTTTATGAAATTCCAGTCCAGTTTTGTCTCTGACTGGCTTGTTTTTGTGGTTGTTCTGAATAAGACAGCAGAACTTTGATGTGATGTGATGATCTTCACTACATGAAATAAAATACACTTTCTTAATTATCTGGGTTTTCCTACAAATTCTAAGTATAGAATTTAATTGGATTAATTTTAACCACTTTAAACTAACAAGACTAACTGTTCAACATACTGTATGTAGACGTATACTTGGTGTTATTAACTGAATTCATTTGTTGTGTGAAGGTCCATGTAGAAACCACCCAGAATGAATAATTATGGAATCCAAAATGAGCCCAGCAGAGTAAAGTTAGCATTAATCTATGTCTTGTATCGATTCACCTGTGGAAATGTCCAGTAAGGCGAAATACAAGCAAGAGAAGTTAGACTAGCACATATCTCCAATACCTCTGGATAATAAAATGTAGTACTCAGCAATATTACTGGTATTTTTCTTTAGTAAAGCCCTTTTCATTGCCTACCTTAGGATGCTCATTGACTACATTACCTACATTGCTTGACACCTGTAGCAAAACTGACAATCAATTATTGTCTTCTTACAGCAATGAAAGGAAGTGTTTTTCCTACCTGAACATAAACAAATCAAACAAGTATTGACTGCTAAAATGTCGCGATTTCATCTGTTCTGACATGATAACCTAATTTAGGTAGCAATAGTGATTTTCTTTAGTACTTGTATAGCAGCTCTGTCATGCTCTCTGCGTTCTGATTAATCTGCAGGTTCATACTCTTGTAAACGGTTAATGCAACAGGAAGTTGTTGTAGTAGGTTAGTAGAGCTCAGATAAGTGTAAGTAAAAGCTCAGCAGGGTAGATGTCTTTCCAGAGACCTTCTGAGTTATTTTAGTCTCTATGTGGATTTGTTCCAAGTTTTCATAGCTCTTAAAGATGTGGGCTGTCAAAAAGCCTCTATTTTCCAATGACAATATTCACAGATGAGGCTGAAAGGAAGTCTTCCGAACAGTGCTAAGAGCTCTTGTTTGTATTGTCATAGCAGGAAGCAGAAGCAAATGTGGAATAGGTGTCTTGCTTCCTCCCTTTCATGGCTCTAACCCAGATTGATGGAGTGTGGAGTCTAGCATATTGTACCTCATATCACAGGAAGGTCATCTGTCCACTTCACTTTCACAGGCATAGAGAGGAGAAGGCTGTGCTTGGCCACACGCACAGGCACCAGCAATGAAAAATGTACTTTTATACACAGCCACAAAGAAACCAGCTGAACAGCACATATTGACTTAGTGAAAGAAGGATGAACATTTACTAAGCCCGAGTAAGAAGGTCAGTAAGCTTGTGATAAACAGGGTTTTAAATGTTTTTTACACCAAATGTATGTAGTTTTATTAAACAAACATCTGGGGTGGTCAGGTTTCACTTCATTCACTTTTGTAACATCAGCATTAAAACGTAACAGTAAAAATCAATTAGGGATGTTTATAAACAAAAAACTTACATGAACCATGAAAAAAATGGAGTCCAAAAAGTGAAAAACACTTTATTTTGCGAATTTATTGCTCTATAGGTGTTTTCCTATTTGTTTTATATATTTAAGTCTTTGTTTTAAAATATTTTTTCTTATGATGAAACTATATCTGGTAAATCATAGAAATGGGAATGAAACTATCCTGAGGGTAAAAGCAGCTGTGGCACATTGAGTCTTCAAGAACGGAGCGAGATTTTGTTCCAACGAAAAATAAATAAAAGTAGCCGAAGTAAGAATAGCAAGGGCTCAATCTCACTCATTTCAGTCACTCCTCTGTCTTTGGGTGAGTAAACATGGAAACACCTTCAAAGCCATCACACGAGTTGGTGGTGACAATGTACATGGTAGATCTTGTGGAAACTTTTAACAGGGAATGTTTAGTACTGTGTTGCCCATGTCAGTTGCTGCATATGGTACCCAAGGGAACCGCTTTGTCTCCTTCTGGCAGGGGAATCGGTTAGGGTTGTCTGGGTAACTTCACTGAGAGCCGTTTCTCCTTTTCAGCTGCTGAGGATGACAGTTTTTGTCACAGAATGTATTTGCAGCCGTGTCACCAATATTGCAGAGACCTGTGCTGAGTTGTAGCCTTGAATCAATGCCACAGTTTTTGCTGTTGTGCTGCACTCACAGGTTTCCCCCCCATGTTCTCTCTGTCAGTAGTTCATTGATAGCATGTGTATATTAACGGAACAATAGCAGATATCTCAGTGGATATGTAGAGGTTTTTTTTTAAAATATACTGGATTATGTTCTCAATTACTTTAGAAAAGATAAAAACCCCACTGTGTAAGCAGCTTAAAACAATTACACGCTGTTTTGTTATGATTTAACAGCATCCTCTTAAGCTGTGTTTATCAGAAGACGAGGATGAGATGAGATTACTGTGGACGGGTACATATAGAAATGGCTATGGTTCATCATTTCATGGCGATTTTCTATTTTTTTTTTGTATTTCAAGTGTTTTCCAACTTTAGGGAGAGTTAGAGTAAAATATTTTATGAACTGTTTTCAGAGGGTAAAGTTTATCAGTCATTTTTCTGCACAGACTGCTAGCAGCTGACAGCAGCTCTAATATGATATATGGTGGTAGAAGTTGGAGGACGTTGTGTTTCAGTGAGCATTTTCACTCACCATACCAACACGTTGAACAGCAAAGCCTAAATTAAAAGCTCATATTGTTCTGTTCAGACTCCGTAGCTTTGAAGAACAAAGCTGGATAGAAGCTCAGCTTTTAGATAAAATGTGTTTTTTAATCCTAGTTAGAAATTAACAAATTGTGTTCTGCTTTAGGCGTCATCAAAACAATTCATAAAGCTATACAAAGGTATATTCTGCCGTAATCTTTGGAAAATGTAATACATTATGCCTGTATTGTTGAAAGGTTTTTGTCTTTTCCACAATCACGCTGACAAAATGCACAATGTGTTGCCTGGGATAAAGTTCTGTTTAATGTTGCTCTGATTGACGTAAGCAGCACTGTTGTACACTTGTATTAAGTAGATGTTATGCTCTGAGTGCTTCTAAGAAAGAAAACCAACAATCAATGGTCAACTTCTCTGTTTTTTTGTGCAATACAGCATCAACAATAGACACAACACTGAGCCAGTGATTACAACTATCCTACTGGTCTAAACAAGACAGTGGAGATATATTCCAGTCAAAATGCAGGAGTTGATCGTGTTCTCTAATCGCACCCAACATTTCTGCAAGTCTGAAACAATGAAAATATATAAGAAATCCATTATAACAATAAACATTACATACTCTAGTCTGGACAATTGACAAGACAATGTGAGAAATTGTCTGAATGTTTAACAGTTTAACAGTATCGTCCTGTTGAATTGTAAATGCAAATACACAATTAGCTTGTATGCCATTAGCGAGGCTAAAGGGACCAGTTAAAGTTAAGTGTGTGTATTTGTGAAGCCATTTCGCAGAGGTAGATGCATTTGGATTACCTCTCTTTTTAACTTTCACTAACAAAGAGCACTCTTTTCTTCATGGTTGAAAAAAATAACTATTTTGTTTATATCAAAACATTTTGAAATTGAACATAAATTAGGTTATTTAAAATGTTTGCAATTTTCTTTTTATATAAATACTGATATGTGTATTAACTGGAGTCCAGAAAACCCCAGAGAAGACTTCTGAAGTCAGGAACTTTCAAAGCCAGTATCTTTATTGTTTAAAGGATATTTGAACCACGTTATGTGAGCTTTGTTCTGCCCAGCTGGGCTCGTCTGCTGAGCTGCTTGCTGGTCTCAGCCAACAGCCACTTCTAGCTTTTTGTTCTTCCAATGGACCTTCAAAGAGGGAATATTTTTGTTGTAGTTATGAGCAGATTTTTGACCTGAGAGGCTGACAGAGGTCAACCCTCCAGACAACTGTCACATCTTATTACCTAACTGCACCAGACCAGTGGACACTCACTGTTTAATGCATTGTAGTCAAAAGCAACAGGATCCAGTTTTAATATTTGCAGGAGCCAGAAAATATGTGGTTGACAATGGTAAAAAAAAAAAACAACAACCAAAAAACAAAGTCAGTGTGGAGCTTTAGACCATTCAACTGTGTACTACTGGTGCAATAAAGTGGAAAGACATCAAAACAGATTTTATAGACAGATCATTTATGACTTTCAGTGGTTATAGGGCCATTTAAAAGAATGTAATTGTACTGTGAAAACAATTTTACTAGCTGCAAATATTTCACAGTTTCCAGTTTTCACATGAGTGAATTTATTTGAAAATGCAATATAAGGCAGTGCACAACTAGCAGCTCAAATGCAGGCTGGTTTAGCAAGTATGAGATCAGGTCAGCTTCAATATTTGTTCTTTCTATTGCAACTTTAGCTTGGTTGAATCATATCCCAAACAAAGATGACATAGCAGAATGATGTAGCATTTCAAATACTGATTCACACAGCCTGCATGAAGGCTGAACTGCTAATTATTTCATTTAATGGGTATCTTATTACTTATTACAGTTTCTCTTGGAAAATCTTAAAGTATTTCACACTCATGGCCTTCAAAGATATATGAGAATATGTTTAATAGTTACAAACATAATTGCTATTAAATGTGTTCAAATACTTTCAAAACATAAAAGAAATGGAAATGGAAGATTGAATGTGAAATCAAGGTTGTAAAACAGTTCAATGAAATAATGGAAAAATCTTGAAATAACTTCAGTGAACTAATGAGTGAAGTTGCTTTAAACACACATGATAGTTTAAAAAGTTTTAAGTTTGATGTCGACATGGGAAAATAATAATGAGTCTTAATAAAAAGCAGGGTGGTGACACTGAAAATCTGGGAAATATCCAACTTGATTAAGACACAGAGGTGATTAGCTGTATATATCTGTAAATCTAATATTATGCCACAAATAATTGGTTCAAAACTCATAGTTTATTGGTTGATGATGCATATCATCTTTCATTATGACAAAAACAATAATTAAAAAAACATACTAATACATATACAGAAGCAATACTTTTTCTTCCAAGTCTTTTTATTGATACTATATAGTACTAAGTATAAATTTCACACCATCAACTTCAACATACTCAGAAGTCACTGCAGATTCCCTCACGTCGGTTTTTTGTTTGCCCCGTTCTGCATTAACGTGATTGAAGGTGTGACCTTCAGTCACACCTTAACCAAAGCGTGCAAGCAGGTTCAGCCTTTACAGTCAGCAGGGAGAGAGCTGTAGATGAGGAGTCGAGCTAACAGCATAAATAATGGATGAGACACATTTACTCTCCTGAGAAGGTGCAAAGACCTTAAACCTCGTGGCTGAGCATGTGCGTGCATGAAGCACGCCAAAGTCTGCTGAGTAAGACATCCCAAACAAGCAAAGAGGAAGGTATATGAAAACATTCACAGCAAAAATGTTTCTGTTATAAAACAAAGTGATTTTTTTTGAGTTGATTACTGCTCCGGTAGACTGAGGGGCTGGTTGACGTGGGCAACCACTGCTTCAGCTCTGCGGTTGCAGCAGTGATTTGTTCTGATTAGATCAGCCTCAGCTGCCATACGCCGCTCAGATTTAAAAAGACATGATATCAAAAAACACAAATGAGGTGAGCTTTGGAGTTCAAGTTTTCTTCTCATAAAATATGTTGCGGCTGATTCTGCTGCTGCCGTGTTTTCATGTCTTCAGATATAGATGAGTGTGCAGAGGGCCTGATCGAGTGCCACAACCACTCCCGCTGTGTCAACCTACCCGGCTGGTACCACTGTGAATGCAGAAGTGGTTTCCATGACAATGGATCCTACCAGCTAGACGGAAGCTCCTGCATTGGTGAGCATACCGAGCTGAAATCATCCTTATCAGAGCTACAGTGACCAGCAGCACATCAGTAGATGCTACATCATTCTCACAGTTATTGACATTTTCTCTTCACCACTTATGAAACACTTGATTCCCTCCAAACTCTTCACTGCAGTTTTAAGCCATGAATTGGGTTTATAGAGAGCCACTTGGCCGTTCTTACAGTGAGAATTTGCACTAGTGCAGATTTGAGTGACAAATCCGTGACTCTGACACGAATGTTTCTGATTTTTCAAAAATTACATGTAGAATTTTTGTCTAATTTAAAGAACACATGATCAAAAATACAGATTTTTCAGAAAGGACTAGAAAAGATTCAAAACGTAACTAATGGGACCTGCACACAAACTCCATGTAAACTCAAAGTGTCATAGTGCATGTAACACAGTACATGAAGCCAACAATTTTCTTCTTTCCTCTCTTTTTTTATAAGTTGTTCATCAAACAATGTTTTTAATTCATTAAATCTTACAAGTGCCATTGTTTTACGATTTATTGACTGGAATGTTCAGCAGTGAACTCCTGCTTATCCGCAGTTCAGTATTGCAGTTTACCAAATAAAATAACTTAAATGCATAAAAACATATTTATTTATATCAAAGACGAATTGGGAAACTAGTTAACCCAGGTGAAGGGTCTTCACCTGAACTACACTTTTTTTGCTGCAATGTAGCCAATCTTTGGTGCTGATTGGCTGTACAGGTGCAGATGTTAACTTCTGGATTAATACTAAGATGGTTTCCACTTTGGGTATTTCAAAGTGGAAAATAAGCAGTTGTTACTCTTGTTAGAGGGCGCCTGAAGGATTTATGAATGGAAATGTGTAGTTTTCCACTATACCTGAAAATACAAGTTTAGCCAAATAATCAAACACTTTTGTTAACACTTACTAGATACAAAAAGCCACAGCTCCCACTTTGCATGTTTAAATGTACATTAAGGTAGGAAGCAACCTAAGTTAAGCTAAGTAATCCTAAGTTTAAAAACTTGAATTAAAAACAAATTAAATGACTTGCATCATATGATGCCAAAATAGAAGAAACAGATTAACTGCGTTAACTGCATTTTCCAAACAAACATCTGTCTTTTAACTGTGAAAAGTTTACTAATTACAGTCTGGGAGGGCATTACAACAAGAATCCTTCAGACCTTAACAACTACATATTTTTGTTTGTTTAATTGCTATTAATATTATTTTTTTATTTAAGTTTTCACAGATCTTAACTAATATTTTTATTATTCTGTTGTGCTGAAAACATTGGTGTCATTGTTAATCTCAGTTGTCTTTAAAAATTGATTTATTTCTCTAACATTTTTGATTAATAAATAAATCTTAGAGGAGCTGAATAAATACTAATGATGCCCAAACAGGGATTATAACTATGTTGCTAAAAAACAACAGCATGTCGACATACTCATAACACTGATTTTATTAGATTTTTAAAATGAAAACCTCTTCCATAAGGAATTGCTCATTCAGTGACATTTAATACTGAATCCAACATTAACTGAACATCAGGAACCGTATCGGCTCACTACATTACACCTGACCTTCAGCTCAGAACCTCTCAGAATCTGGACATCCCTTTTAACAGTCCAAGCTTGGCAGCTTTGTACTTGTAACGGATGCAGCAAACAGGATCGCTTGAGTGAGTGAAATACTTCTGCCGTCAATTAACCTTTGAATCAAAATGCAACATCAGCAGCCTGCTCTCATTTATCTACCAGGATGGAAGAGGTATGATCTCAGCGCTTTCCACCAAAAAATGTGGCTTCATTTAAATTTCGGCTTCTCTGCAAAATAGACTATGGTGGTGCAAGTTTTAGTTTTCATGTTCGAATGGGATAGCAATGGACAAGAGTAACCTCAAGGAAGTATCAAAGTGTGTTCACTTTCAGTTCATTTTAATATAATTAGAAATGCAAGTGTTGAATCTGTATAGCTTGTCATATGAGAAACAGCAGCTTTTTCCTCAGCTTGTTTTGAGACACATAATGAGGAGGCTGGCTACCAAGAAACTCTGCTTAACTAGACAGAAATTGACTTTTATTTTAGCTGTCATGATTTCTGTGATAAAACCATATGCCTTTACAATTGTTTCAAAATTGGTACAGTTACATAAATATGTGACGTAAAGGACGATTTGCAGCAAATTACAGCAATAATCTGGGGAGTTTGTGCCTTACCCATTAGACCTGATGAAATGATATTCATCAGTTGCATAGGATATGCAATGTTATTGAATTGCATGCACTGATTGCTTAAATTCTTAACAACAATCTGTTTTTTCTGTGCTCTGTTTCTAAATCTGCCTTCTTTTCTCCTCATGCTGCCCTCATGCTTTTTGTTAGGTTTAAAGCCATCCAGGAAAATTTTAGTTTAACAGTAATTTTCTAATGTTTTCTAAACCGCCTTCCACAAGTAAATTGATATTTTCCATAATACACCATTTTGTATCAAGATATCAAAACGTAGCTTAACCATCCAGTTTAAAAATCTGTGATTTTTGCAGGAAGTGTCACTAAAGGTGCATCATGAGACAACGGAGCACTAATTTGATTTGATTTCTACACCAGCAAGAGCTGTATGCGGGAAAGTCTTATCGAATACATAAATAGACCAAATAAATCATTTTAGCTGTGGTATTAAAAGTAATTACTCTCACGAAGTGAGTGTTAACAAGTTGATGTACCTTTCATTCTCGGTTCATACGCTGTAAAATGAGCTTCTAGCTAAAATTTAAATTGTCCTTGGCACACAGAATAACTGGATGAGTTTCTCCCAGGGCATCCATCTGTGCAGCACATTTTATCCAATCACTCCACTGAATATCTGCATTGTGTTTGAATGGTGTAGGAAGACATTCCGCCTTTGGTAGATAACAATCCAGCATCACCTTCCTACACAACTGATATTTTAAAATATGCAATTTGCTCTTTATGTAAGCAGGGCTGCTAGGAATTCCTTTGGGTAAGGTGATAGATTTTGTGGCTTGAGCGTCATCTGAGGTGCCGTGTGTGTCGCTGCTACAGGATTTATCCACAATCCTTCTTAAATGTTGTGACAGTGACCAAGTAGTTGACTTTCTTCCCATAATAACTGGAACATTGACCAACATATTTGATGTGTATTGATGATGACACTTGACAAAATGCCAAAGCACTTTGAACTGCCGGGTTGCTGAAGTATGTTATACAAAAAACATGATTGACTTGATTGATTCTTAATTTTGTGATGCTCAAATGATGAATATTCATTGACCTCACCTTGAGGAATACACAATATGACTCCAACTGCTGGCAGCCTGACATACTTTATGATTGATTGAGCTCATAATTAATTGACCTCTTATGGTTTTTCATACAGCATCTAAACTGATTGTCGGTTTATCCTCAAATATGGCAAAAATTAAACTAACCCAACCCAGTGCCAGTAAAAATGGGGAACTGTGTACTATTCATGCATGAAGTATACAAAACAGCTACACACAGACTTTAAACAGGACTTGATGTTCCACCAAAGACCATCATTTACTCACACATTGGTCAACTTGAAGCACCTTTTTTAGAACAACACACTGAGAATGATGAGAAACTGTGTGACAACAGCCTTAATTTTTAGCTTCTTTATTTTTTAAGTAACTTCACTCTCTGGTTCATAATGCAAGAAAGAGTTGAGCAAGTTTTTCACAAACACTTCACCCCTAGAAAATGAAACTTTTACAGATTAATCTCTTGGATTAATCTGTTGTGCCTGGTTGAACCACCAGGTCAGAAAATAATCTCTATTTCATTGATAGAAATAATCTTAGTGATGCAACGTGTCGAGCATACATGGAAGCCGTGCCACGTTACCTGGCAGTTCACTGCCGAGGTGAGAACAAAGCAGCTGCAAACAATTGCTTTATAGCTTTAACTAAAAGCTGCACATGCATTGCCTCACCCATGTTTGTCATTCCTATCGCTTTAGGGGCGACAGGTGGCTGTAATAAACAGATTGTGAATGAAAATGAGAATAACGTGTTGTAAATGTCCAATGAAAGACAGGGTGTGTGCATCACTTTCTCTCTCGCTGTAAAGCACTCGACCTCTCCATATGGACCGCCTGGAGACCGACCAAAGGAATATCATTTAAATACACAAATACTGAGCTTTTTGATGCCTTCTAATTACAAACATCTGTCAGAGGGATTTACTGGCTTGTGCCTGGTGTTTTTTTTTATTGTGTGTGTGTTTTTCTCTAGTTATGCATTGTCATGTTTTAACATGGGATTAGTCCTTTCATGTGTGACAGTACATTTGGGTGTGAGTGAAAGTTTTGTTGCTTCAGCTCAGCTGGTCTATCCAAAGGGCTTTTGTGTTTTATTCTAACGTTTACAGCCTGCGTGTAAGAGCGCGCCTCATCTGCAGGCAGCAGCTTGTGGCTAAACGCAGTGAATGTAGCATGAAGAGTATTAATCCATCACTAGCAGAGGTACAGTATATCTGACTGGTTGACGGGGATTTCATTTAGCGTATGCAAATAGCCTGTCGGAGGCACAATACATTTGCGGCTGAGTTCTTTCCCTTCTCTCCTTCTCCAGAAGAATTGATAGTGGAGCCAATTAGGAAGCACATTCACTAGTGTCACAGTATCTTGTTGCAGTTGGTTTGACAAGTACTTTCTAAGTCCACCCAGACAAGGTCTGCTTTCTGAAGACCACTCGTCATTCCCCTCAAAGAGGAAAGTGTAGGTATGTGTGCACAAGTTGGAACCTACTGTGGATTTACCTCACCAATATTTGATTAAAAGTTTTTAGAGAGTTTCTCTCTTGGGATTATTTTCTTGTTGGAAAACCCAATGCTAGCCAAGTTTCAATCATCTGATCCAAACTGTCATCCTTCATAGAAAGACCTTTTTTTAAAAAATGTCCTGGAAAAATCCCAATACCAGAATCAGGACTTTTGTGAAGGAACTCCGCTCGAAAAAATAAGTTTCCCATTGCCATAACTAAAAAGTTTCACACCAAGAAATATTCTCCTGCTTCAAAAATGGAAAGGGTTTGTCTGGAAGTGTGAAGGGAATAAGTCAGAACGAGAACTATCTCCAAATTATTCGATCTCATTTCAGCTCAAATGTCAGATCATAAGTTTAACATCAAGTAAGGCAATGATCTCAAACACACATGCCAGTATATCATAGTGAACAAGTTGTTGTTTCCTATGTTGCATAGCTTGCTACTTATATCTAACAAAAATCTTTATTGGCACAATAGTGTCTAAATGGTCTTCTTCCTCTGCTGCCTATAAACACAAACATAAATGTTTTGGAGTTTGAGTGAAAGTAAATTCTGAAATATCTGTAAGAACTTGTGCTGATACCTGCCTGGTTTCTCCCCTGCAACAAATATTTTTCTCAGCAAGTTCTACTTTTTCCATACCTAAAAGAAACTTGCATCATCATCCCTGCTGCTGGCCTCTAATGTTTCCTCCATCACTTGGCTCTTTCTTTTCTTTCTCTTTTTTTATTTTCAGATACTACTTGACAACTGCATTATTTTGTCCGGAAAGGCAGCAGATACAAGTAATTTAATCTTTAGTTATCTGGATTAATTTTGCACATTAGTGCTGCCACATTTGACTAAAAGTGATGGGTCACTTTCTGTGTTCATGCCATAAAATTAAATTATGTGGCGTATTACCCTGTTGGCTTGTCTCTTCCTTTCCATTTTATGTGCTAAGCAATAACTTTCATACAGAAATGGTGCTTTATTAAACATTTCGTGTTCAGTGTTACTATTTGGCACTTAATGATCTGAGTACATACCCTGCTTTGTTTGAGAGTAATGGGGTCAACTCAACCAGAGTTTGGCAGCTAAAACCTTGTGATTTTTATTAGTTCATACTAGAATTAAAGTTGGCAGCATTTCTAGAATATGTTTAAGGGGTGAAACATTACCAGCAAACCAATCAGCATAAATTAACAACAGACGTAGTTTAATATCTAGCTAGAATAATCTCAGTATGTTAGGTGACATCCTGGGAGATATGGGTAAGTTATAAACAGAGTTCTTGTATTTTATTTTTTTATTCAGTGAGACTGTTTCTTGTATATACATATAGTGTGAAAAGGACTTACTCAAATAATTTAAATGCTCAAAATGATAAAAATCATGTTAAGATCAGTATATGTTCAGCCTCCTACTGGAACTCTGTTTATTCCAGAACAATCTGAGAGTCCTCCTTATTAGTTTACGTTGAAACCTGAATATGTTTATTAGGGGAGTGATGCTATCTGAACCTTTATTGGACAAGATTTTACATTTTACAAATTACATGAAAGTGGAAAATGTTATTCCTAATTGTGGAACGAGAGCTAAATTCACAGGAATGTGTAGCTGAAGTGTCTGATCTTTTGCATGATGACATGGAGTTGGTTCACTTCAAGCTGCTCTGATCATAGAAAAACACGCAGCCCAGGCAGTAAAAGATGAAACAGGTTTGATACGGTTTTGTTCAGGCTGATTTATGCCAAATTGGTTACTGAAGGTTACGAAATGTTTAACCCCGGATTGCCTGGCAGAAATGTAAAAGAACTAAGTATCAGCAGGAAAACAGACGAAAAGAAAGAAAACCGCTTTAATGGGCTCACAGTCATACAATGTAAAACGAAATTGACTTGCTGACATATTTTTTGCTCAACAAAGACAACCAATAAACAGAAACCTATTTTCTGAGCGGCTTCAGTTTTTCTTTTTTGGTCCTTTGTTTATGCAGCAGTGTGCTGTCAGTGAGCTGTGGGAGTGATTACAGACAGCAGCTTCTGGCAGGGGAAAACAGAGCTGCTGTCAAAAGGCCTTTGGTCCTTTTTTTTTTTTTCTGAACAGCTCACATTTAGGGAGGATAAAGCGAGTTAAATGCCATGGTAAAAGTTAAGGAGGGGCTTTTTTACCCAGGGGCTATGAAAAGTAGATGAAAATATCATCCACCTTTTCTCTGAATGGATTTCTTATTTTGGTTTGTTGGAGTACGGAAGAAAAAGAAGCTGACTGAGTGGGATCTTTGTTGATTCAGCTAAATCTAACTATGATGCTACTAGAGTATGCAATGCATATTCCATATATATGAAGATAAGATGGAACATAAGACTTTATGGATTTATTGCAAAGCAGATGGTGTGTAAGGATGGCAGTGACGGCACGATGCAGCTTATCCACACAATCAAGCAAAATTTTAATCATAATTATGCCATAAAAATTATAGATCGCAGAGATCACAAAAAAGTTATAGATGCATGAATAAATTATGCAGCTGGAAACAGAGAATTAAAAATGAAAGCGTTAGAAAGATGAATTTAAAATGTCATAGCCTAAAGAAAGAAGCTGATGGTGATGCAGTGGAAGCTTAACTATGCAGGTTTTTTTGTTCGTTTTTTCTTTCTCCTGGCACGGCTGCAGAGAACATCCTCCATGTGACTCAAATGTTTCTTTATAGCTTCACTGAAAGGTAGTGTGTGTGTTAAACCACATAGCAATGGGAATGAAAACTTCTGATCTGAAAGGCTTTAGCAAAATAAGAATTTCCTCACACTGCTTGTGACTGTCTGACTGCGTCAGTGTGAACATTCAATTTCCACTGCCTTACTTACCGAATGCTGTTAATTTAAAAGAATTATTGAATGACTTGGGGCTGCAATAGTAAATTGGGAACAGCAGCAGAGTTTCTGAATGTCACATCTAACCCATTCTGAGCTTCACAGTAAATTGAAGAAAAAGTTGACTTAAATATTTCCCCACTATGTGCTATATATATATATATATATATATATATATATATATATATATATATATATATATATATATATATATATATACACATAAATATAAAAATGAAAGAAAACAGGAGGTTAAAATAATAGAAAATTT
>CAEGAF010072719.1:0-21827 GCA_903067075.1 Micropoecilia bifurca | reverse complement strand
TTCCTTTTTCCACATAATGTAACAGTAGTGTTTATGATAAAAAATAAATAAATAATAATTATGTGATCGGTATCGGGGATCAGAATCGGCGATCGGCCCTCAGGGGTGATCGGTATCGGCAGGAAAAAACCTGATCGGCACATCCCTAATAAATACAGAATATACTTTGTCTTCAATTGAAGATACCAAGTCTTTCAAATGCATTCTTTTCCTCTGAACAGTTTTATCAGGATACAACTACACATAATAATTATTTTTAAAGGACTTTATGTTATAGAGCAGCACAATCTGTAAAGAGGAATACAAATTTAAAATCTCAAAGGTGTATTGCACTCAGTCCTCTCTGAGTTAATATTTTGTAGACTCACGTTTTGGTTAGAACTAAATCTGCAGATCTTTTGATTTATGTCTCTCAGCTTTGCACATTTACAGACTGAGACAGATGCGGATTATGCCACTATATATTTTTTCTGAACTACACATAACTCCGGTTGTATAATTAGGATTATTGTCCTAATTGAAAGTCAGTCTTGCTCCATTCTCAAGATTTGCAGCATCTAACAGACTTTCTTTCAGAAATGACCTTAGCAGTGCACCAGAACAGCATCACTATATATCACCACCATGCTTCACGGTTGAGATGAGATGATCAGGGTGATGATAGAACCTCACATTTCTTTAGTAAAAATATTTGTGTGCAATTTTCTGTTGTTTAAAACTGTGCTCTGCTTTGTGTTGGTCTATCAGCTAAAATCCCAGCAAACTATAGTGTTTGTTGTCATAGTGTAGAATGTGAAATGATGAAAGACCTATGAATCTTACACCTATAAATGTGCACCTGTCTCTGCTATTCTGCTATATTTGTAAACCTTTTTTTGTCAGTAACCAGGTTTAAACTGAGATGAGTACAACTTTTGTTATGTGAAGCATTTGGCTTCGGTTCTTTCTTTACTCGCTCCTTGGACCACATTGTGACTTTTGTTTTTGTTTACTGTGTCCAGTGTCCCCCAGGAAGTGGCCACAGTAATCACTTCCTGAAACCAAATGTTATGATCTCAGTGATTGGACAAACTGTAAAAAAAGAAAAAACTGCTTTAGCTAGACGACAACAGAAGCCATCATAAATTGAAAGTTGTTTACGGGAATCCTGAGCATGACTCAGCATGGCTATTTAAGAGAAATAAGATTTAACATGTGTGAACAGAAACAACTCACTGGCGGAGCATAATGTTGGAGCTCAAATCTGATAAAGTTTTGCCTGTTTATTATTTATGCCCAAATGATCCTGACTGAGAATTCAAAAATGTCAGACTATTTTTATAATTGTGTTCCACTGACACATCTTAGGCTTTGCTTGTAGGTCAAAGTTCCTCTGCCACTTGAATAGAGTTTGGTTTGGTTTCATGGTGATGTGAGAGGGGTAACAAAAAATAGCTTCAACAGATGCCATCACCGACATCAAATGACAAAATGTTTTTTAGACCAAACACTGACTGTAACAGAACAGACTGGTTTTAATTTAGATTGTGCATAGTTGTTGGGAAATGTGTTCTTTCTTTTAACAGTTATGTGATTGTAGAGATAAATATGTGTGTTTATGTGTTTTGCACTCAGACTGATTTTGGAGAAAGAGGGACCTCGATCTCTCTTCAGAGGCTTGGGGCCAAACTTAGTGGGCGTGGCACCTTCCAGGTGAGCTCTCTTCTGCTCTATGGTCAATACAGCATCTATCTGAATAAATACCATCAACAGCATTAGTTATTGCCCATCTTAAATCAAGACATGGAAACATTTTCTTTCAATATGTTTTTTGACAAATTTTGTTAGACCACAGGATTCTGAGTTGGGAACTGTGATGTTTTGGAGAACAAAACGTCAGTCAGATATGACATGATTGAAGTTTTGCTCTCCAAAACTCTCAATCTTTCCAGTAGAAGCTCACTGTTGGTCAGTTATGTCCATTGCTCATGTTAAGCTAACGCTGCAGCTCACAAAAAAAAAAAAAACAAGTATGTTTCAGTCACCTTCTGTCCATTGTAACAATTTAATTGGTTTATGATAGACAGCAGAAATATGTGTTAAACATTGTAAAACATTCTAACATAAATGTTTTCAAACACTGAAATATTAGCTTAGCTGTAGGAGTTATTGACACTCCTCTGATGGCTGAAAATAAAAGTCCATCAGTTGAATAAAACCAGAAATGCTTAATGACAAAAGTTTAATGCATGAAGATAAATCAGACAGATAAAAATCTATATATTCTTTCATTAGAAACAGCTTTATTATTTCTAGTTTGTAGCATGTGGTAGGCATGCACAGTTTTCTCTAAATGTGAAGTGCACTAATACTAACAACAAAAACAGGTTTAACAGAATTTCTAAAATCACAAAATCAGTTTTTACCTCAGTGGCAACTCTGTTTTTCTGGGTTTGTTTTTGAGGTTTGCTTTGCTAAAATCCCACAGTAACATGGACGTGTTCTGTACGCTAGCTGTCATTATGAGCCACTTACGAGGTTTTTGAGGTTACTTGGAAACGGAGACGCTTAAGGCAGCACAGTCATTAAGGTGCCGTTCATGCTCATGGCTTTCTCAGCAGTTTGCACATTGGAGACATGGCAACAACAGCCGGCGCGTAATTAGGAAACTCGCAGACGGCGTTTTCCAGTGCGTTTCTCCACATTAATGTGAGGAGGAAAGTGAGGACTAATGACACAGAGCTGATGCTGAGGGGAACAGGTTTCTCTGTTCAGAGTACATAGTGTTTGATTACATCGATGAATTCTGCTTTCACAGCAAAATAAAAAGTGAAGACACCTCTGAAGCTGAACTTTAGATTATAACATGATGGATATGCATTGTTATTGATGTTGCAATGCACACAAACCGTTGTACTGAAGATAAAAAAACAAATTAAAACAAGTGTGTGCCTTATTTTCTGAATGACATTTGTTTGAAGAGACGGTGAAAATTAATTCTGCTGTTGGTGTTTCATCTCATGAGTTGTTAAAACTCAGTAAGCAGAACATGTCTGTGTATAATTAGGACTTGACTTGCAGTTGGAGGCTTAAAGTAATTTTTCTTGTAGAGAAATTAAAAGAAAGTGGCCTACTTGGCTTGTTTGACCTCATTCAGGTAAAACAGCCACTGACCCAATTGTTGCTTTTCCTTCAAACAGAGCAATCTACTTTGCTGCTTACTCCACCGCCAAAGAGAAGCTGAACGCTGTGTTGGAACCAGACTCCACGCAAGTCCACATGCTGTCGGCTGGAATGGCAGGTAACCATGAGATCAGACTGACAGGGCAGTGCCGTGTCAAATTCAGCAACCAAGTGAGCAGCTTTTTTTTCCCCAGCAATTGATTTCTGTGTGGTTTAGTGTCTGGTTGCTGTTAGTTACTGTGGTGCTGCGAGGTCAGACTTGAGTGCAGTGTTTTTTGTTTTTTGCTGCTATGTAGATCTATAGAAGTAGTTTTCTGCTTTGGTTTTATAGTGCCTGAAGTACAGCTAAGTTAAACAACCAGATAGTGACTTATGGAGAATATTCTGAATCTTTTTTCACGTTTCGTCATGTTACAAATTCAAACTATTATTCTGGTGAATTTTATGAGATAGGCCAACACAAGGTTGTGAGATCCAGCTACTTGGTAAACAACTTTGTGTTGGTTTTCTACGTAAAATATCTGAAAAACACAATAAAAGTTGTTGGGTGTACCATAAGAAGAAGCACTGTATTTATTAAAAATTGTTCTGCTTCAACAGATAAAATTAAAAATCAATAGAGTAATGGAGTGGTGTTTTGTTGGTTTCTCAGAAGGACTCTAATCCTTCTGTAGAAAACAGATCCGTCAGTCCCACAGTCAGACAGCTACAGCTTTGTGTGTGTGTTGTACTGGGTGAAACAGAAAGTGGACTCCACCGATGCTTTTAGTGGACCGTAACTGTGGCCGTTTAAAAGCCTAGTCAAGGTCGGCATGTGTGAGTGGGTCTCCCTTCGGTTTCACTCCACACATTCTTTAGTGTTTGCACTGTGAGAGCAGAACTGGATGAGGTGTCAGCAGACTGAGCTCAGTGCTTTCCTATGACATGGTCTATTAAAAGCTGCTTTAGATTAATAAGATTTAATTTGTTTTTTTTTGTTGGGTTTTTTTTGACTCTGCCTGATATTTAGCTTAATCTGTGCAGAACAGAACAGCATGACTGCAAAATTATTTTGATGGTAATAAAAATGTATGAACAAAGATTTTCAGAATAAACAAACAGCTGGAGAATGATATTAGAGGGCTGAAAATAAATAAGGTTACTTGCACTGTTCAGCTGTCCCTGTTCCCCTCGTGTCGTCTGTTCGAGGGTGATAATTTTTTTGTAGTTCTTTTTTTTTCTTTCTTCGTTTTGTCGTGGATTAATTCCTGTGTTTTTGTGGGGAATGGGGAGTCAAATGGTTGCATGCCGGTCATGTTGCTACACACAAGCCTGTGTCTGTTTTAGGCTTTTACTCTACCGTAGCTCTCCTCTCGCAAGGGCATGAGACCCCCGCACCACCAGGGGTCTCTAGCTGCATCTGTGAGGAGTTACTTGGGTCTGCGTGAGTACTCACCACAGATCTGTGCCTCTCTTTTTGTACCTGGTTCTTCTCTTTCTCTTTCAGTATTTCTGTCCTCTCCTCCCTTACTATGTTTACATTTTTTTTGCTTCATTTGTAAAAGCTATTACAGCTAAATACAGCCTCCCTGACATGCTGTTACTCACACCTGATGGTCTATAAAAAGGCTATCTTTCCTTCTATAAGATGCCTTTTTTAGAGCTTAGATTTATGTAGTTTTAAAACAAGTTTTCACCATTTTATTCTACTGCTGACATGGACACATCTACAACAACATTTACACATTGCTGTGCTTTTACAGTATCGCTAAATATCACAAATGGCAGCTTAAAACACAGCTTATTGTATTTTAGAAGTTTCTGGATGAGTAATCCTCCTGTTTTCTCTCCTTCCTTAGGTTTTACAGCCATCACAGCAACAAATCCAATATGGCTCATAAAAACGCGCTTACAGTTGGATGCAAGGTAAACATTACACTGAGATGGCAAATGTAGAAACTGCAGGATGACTTTGGTAGGAACACCAGCTGCTTTGATTTTGACTTCTGGGAGTACTCTGATTTTTTTGATTTTTTTTATTGATTTTATTTTATTTTTTTAAGGACTGTAAAATTCTTTAAGGCTTTGCTGATTCTTGTTGGGGACAGCCTTTGACTTGTAAAACATGAGTGCGAAAAATATTTGTTCCTCTTTATGATTGTTTAAAATATTCTGGTTTTTTGTTCAAAATGACTATACAAAGCCTTAAACCACAAGTTTATTTACCATTTATAATAATCACTTCTGTGATTTGTTACTTGTATATTGGGAACTAATTGTACCATGTTAAAAGAAGCTCATTAACAAGTATTAAACTTGCCTCTGTAATGGTACTTAATTAACCAAAATCTAATAGTATGAGGAAAAGATCCTGAGGCTGAAATGATTAAGGCGATTTATCGTAGTGAATCGATAATTGAAATAATCATCAACTAATTTGGCAGCAATTAACTAGAGTTTACAGATTCAAAAATGTCCATGTGCTGGAAGAACACACTCACAGCAGTTTTAATGGAGAACTGAAGAAAAAAATAAATGCATGCTTTTAAGATGGAGAAAAACCCAACTTTGTCTGTAAATATGTCAAGTCTGCTTGAAGTAATGCTCTGTTTTTGCTTGAGCGTATTTTTTAGTCGCCTCCGTTGCCATATGCAAATCAAATGCCAGACGATGCTGGGCTTTTCATTCCACATGCCTCTTTTTTAAAATTTTTATTTCAGGAATCGAGGGGAGCGGAGGATGAGTGCGTTGGAGTGCGTTCGTCGGGTGTATAAAGCAGACGGCTTTCGTGGATTCTACAGGGGAATGTCTGCTTCCTACGTCGGCATCTCAGAGACTGTGATCCACTTTGTTATCTATGAAAACATTAAGCGGCGCCTCTTGGAGGCCAAAACGCCGCAGAACATGGACGAAGAAGAAGAGGCATCAAAAGATGCTTCGGACTTTGTCGGGATGATGCTTGCTGCTGCCATATCCAAGACTTGTGCCACAACTATTGCTTATCCTCATGGTGAGAGCTGGAGATCAACTATAGGTAGCTAAAGCTAAATTACGATCCTTTTTTCATTTGTACTTACCCAAATCGTTTAATTTGCAGAGGTAATCCGCACCAGGCTACGAGAAGAGGGCACCAAGTATCGTTCCTTCTTCCAGACTCTAACCACAGTACCCAGAGAGGAGGGCTACCGCGCCCTGTATCGCGGCCTCACCACCCACCTGGTACGCCAGATCCCTAACACCGCCATCATGATGTCCACCTATGAGCTGGCTGTCTACCTCCTGAATGGTTAAAACCTCCCTACCCCTCAGAGAGTTGGTGTAACCTTAGCCCTGATCAGAGAAGGAGATGAGAAAACGGCAGCACCTGCACACTAGTTGGCACTGCTAACAATCTGCTTGATGAAAATGGGTAGAGAAACCCCATCGGTCTTTGTCTCAAAAGCAAGGCCTTGGGGTTTTGTTTTATAACCAAAGGAAAAGGCACAAGGATACTCACATTCACTCTGGAAGTCATTGTTTTGATTTCTGTTCTGCCCCTTGTTCAGGTTCAGAGTTCTGAAGTAGGAACCCGACAAGTTGTTGGCAACTCCTGTATAGATATGGGGAAAAAAGCCTTAAAATGCATATTTTATTGCAGCAACAAAATGTGAACAGTTTCAACCTGTCATTTGACCGCTTTTATTGATCTATATTTATAATTATTTTGAATAAAATCACTGGTGGCCCAATGATTGCCTCTGCTGTTGGCAGCAACTTATCCGAATGTCTGTTTTGCCACTAGGTGAGCATTTGGAGGCTAAATGTTGGAGCATACAAACAAAAAGATGTTGGACCATTTCTGTTTTCACAGTCACTGAAAATGGTCTATAACCCCGTCCACCTTTCAACTCACCCCAGCATTTTCTGTTGGGGTTACATTTGAGGACAGGGATGACCCTGGGAAAATATTTTTGTGTAAATTTGGTCATATGTTTTTGGTCATTATTTTTCCCAACGTGGTCCCAGTTCCTTTGGAGGAGAAGTGCATCAGATCCTCTTGTGTGCTTAACATTGGACATGAAGTGCTCTCCTTCCTATTCCGCTGTTCTTTTACGATACACAAATCTTCAAGTTCAGCAAACTCCCCATGTTTACATTTGTGATAGTATTGACACAAATGGCTTTTTTCTTGCATTGGCCCAAACAAATGGAGGTAGGATCTAATGGCTGTTGTTGTGATTTGTTGACTTCCAACATCCAATCTTCAGAGATATTCTTAACATCTTGCTCACTGTCTGGTGCAGGACCAGCCTATCTGCCAGGAGAGGTGCAACATGTCAGTAAAACATGTGATTGCAATAGTGTTACTTACGTTAGTGGTGGAGTACCACAGGGTTCAGTTATTTTTACTTCCAATTATTTTTACTATGGCATGGGATAATTTTATCTTCTGTAATAAGGATGATATTCGGCTGTATTTATCCCAGGACAGTCCCTGTAAAGGAGATTTGGTTTTATCCTGGGTAAATTAAGGTTAAATAGAAATAAAATAAATCCCTCAGCATTTAGTAACTGAAATATACACCAGATGTTGGCATCTGGGGCCGTAAAAGGCTTTTCAACTCACCAGATGTTTCACTTGCATCCAGAGTGAGAATAATATCCTACCAAATATAAAGTAGAAGAATCCTTTCCAATTTTGATATTAGAAATAGTAAACTTGTATTGTGCAGCTCAGTTGTTGTGCCATCTATGATTTTATTCAGTTATTCTTTTATGCGATTTTATTTTGTGTCAACTGAATAAATTTTATTTTTCATAGCAAGATTATGTTGCTGCACTAAAATTATTTTACTCACATATTGCTCACACCTCTTTACCAGGCAAGCCATCCAATTGACTTACAGCCTTTAAATTGGTTCAAACTGCATAGAATGGAGTAAAAAAAAATTTCAAAACTTGTTGCATTCCTCGCGATGATTAAAGTAGCACATAGTGCTTCCCTGCATCCTTCAGAATCAAAGTGCAGCGGAACGACAAGAAAGAAAGATTGCCTGAGGGGCAGAGGAGGGAAAAGATGATGTGCCTTGTGTGGAACCGACCCGCAGACGGAGATGCACAGCAGACGAGTCGCACAAGTTTTCATTTGAGAGGTTTTCTGCGTTTCCAGTATTGGAGTTTCTATCAGAACAGACACATTTACAGAGTTCATGCACGGTTTAAAGTCACCCTGTGCTTGGCAGTGAAGTCTGTAGGCCCGGCTGACTTCTGAACCAGTGGGTGTTTGTGTTTTAAGTGAAAAGTCCTCTGGCTACAGCAGAACCGAATCCAGTTTTCAAACTTAACTGAATGTACATAAACAAGAGCCAAGAAAGGATATGATACTCACCCTTGTTGTGAATTAAAAAATTAATATAATTAACAAATTCTAACAAAATTTGTGATTTTTTTAAAACTATATATAAATATATAATACCCACTTAGCTAAATATATATTGCCTCTAAAATGTGATTGTGTTGCGGTTTTGAGCCCGTCTTGGGAAACATTTAGTGCATTTTATCTAGGGGAGATCAGACTTATCCCATTACTAGTTACAGTTATCTACAGAGAAGGTATTGTTCAAATTGCACATTTCCAGATCTTTCTCCAGAAGTCATGATTTTTTATTTTATTTTATTTTTCCCCCTCAACTTTGGTGGAAACGGGCTTGTTTTACAAGTGAGGACAATCCTCTTGTGTTTACATCAGGACACCCAAAGTGTTTAACCAGCAAAGTGGAAGAAGTGGACAATAAAATGCTCGTCATAAACGCACATTCATTAAACCTTCACATCTCTGTATGTTTTACTATTTATATGTGAAGCATTTCACTCTTATTTTTGGTGTTTTCTGTGCATAAATGTTTGCAGAGATCAGATTTATTTTCGTAGGCAAAACCGGATTTCTGATTGTCATTTGTAATGATTCACCCCAAAGCGAACGCCTGAGCGCAGTCTTCAACTTGGTCTGTTGAAACGTCATGTTTTTCTGAGACTGTGAGGAATCATTTTAATACCATTTCCTAAACATAATACCTTTGTACAAGGTAACTAATAAAAACGAGAAATGTTGAAAGGGAATCCCTGCTGTGGCCTAGCTACAGTAGTGTGTGCATCTAACCCTCCTTTAGATCAGTTTCTGCATTTAGTTTACTTTGGAGTTTGTCAGAAACCCACTCTTGTCTTCAGGTGCGGCTCTGTTCTCCTCTGGACACTGCCTGAGGTGTCCAGAGGTTTTGTCTGTTTCCATACTTTGTCCTGAGCTTGCTAGCAGACACCTAAAGATTTTGCATCCGAACCTGCGTTTTGAAATTTTCACAACTTTTCCCATCTTAGCACAAACTTTTGTTGCATCTGAAGATGAGCTGCCCCTCACCATGATGCTCCCACCACCATGTTGGGTGTAAATACGATGTTCTCTCGCTGACATGCTGCATTTCTTCAGGACTTAGGCTCTACTGGATAATAACACATTGACCCACAAGGTTTAAGGAGACTTTAGGTAGGTCTGAAATTATTTGTAATGTCTATGCCAGAGAAGCAGATGTCAGTAAAAATCTGCTGATGGAGCTGAACCTTATTTCAGGTCCTTCAGATAGAATGGCACTGAAGAAGACTAAATGCTGGAACTGAAATGTTGCCAACAGTTGTGCAAAAGGGCTGCCGCTGATTTGTACTCTCATTTCTACCCCTGATTGTTTCCAGGTGAATAGTGTAAAGTCAAGATAAGTGGAAAACAGTTTTGAAATAATTTCTCAGTCTCAATTTTTTACATCGAAATACCTGGCGTTTTACACAGTAGTTCTGAGAGTTTCTCTATGTTCCAGTCTCCGGTTTCCAGCTTCAGAACTGACCCTGGATATGACCTCACCCTGTTTTGTTCACTTTTATGATGAAAACAGCAGGGGGAAACCCTCTGTGTTCCCACGGTGTCGGACCATCAGTTAATGATTCCAGTTCCTAGGCAACAGTTACTGCTGGTCGTCAACGTGTATCTATGGGACCACTGGCCCTAACCAGAAATGATCCTTCCACGCAAATATGAACTAAAATCTCAAGATCTTGACACTTAGTAATTCAATTTTTTTTCTTTTCCCTTCATTTCAAGCTGTTCTACCAGGTATCTGTTGCCAACTTGTCATGTAGATATCAGTGAAGAGTTGTAGTGAGATGAACAGACCCATAAAGTGTTGATAAGTAGACATTTCCTCCCTTGTGTCATTGTCTGTCTGAAGGATTTATTCTGCCCTTCTACTTGCCTTTGTGTCAGTGAGTTTGCCTCCGTCTGTATTTCTACATGAGTCACATAACAGTTCTCATTGGCTTATATTTTGTATGGAAGAGACCATATAGAAGTGTGTTCAAAACCTGAGGACAGTGTTTTGTTTCTTTTCTTTTTTTTTTTATAATTTGCTCTCACCCTTTAGTGTTTTTTCCATGTCAAAGATGAGCCTGCTGAGGCTCAGTCTATGCATCATGGTTTTACCCGTTTTTGTAAGAGAAAATGTCAATAAAATGAAAGAAGTGTATGTAACTTGTTTTTTTCTTCTTATTTCTCCTCCTGATTGTTTTGCTCATGTTTTAATATTTTGACCTATGCACACTTGTAAAAATATCTGTAGGGTTTTGAAATAACTTTTTGGCATTTTTGTCAAATTATGAACGTAAAAATAAAGATGTGATTTGATTGACCAAGACAAAGTTGCGTGAAAAAATAATCTACATTCATCAAAGTAATGCTACTGTTGCTTGAGTATAATTTTTTGTCTGCTCTGATTCTGATGAAGAGTCAGAAAAGCAAAAATACACAACAATCCTATTGAATGAGTACCTGAAGAACAAACAAGGTAGTTTTGAGTAATTTGCTTCATCTGTTTCCAGGGCTGTTTTAATACCCACAGATCAAACATTTGTCAAGGAGTTGATTTTCATTTCTGTGAGAATAAAGAGGTAATGATGTAAATATAGCAAAAATCCTGGATAAACTGGATTTTATTGGACTCTGCCAAGGTACACTGAATGTAGCATGATTTGATGTTGGTTTTAGGTTTGTTTTTCTTTACTCAGCTGGTGGGGATTTTAGACAAATATAATTTTGAGAAGTTTCTTAAGATATCAAAAGGAGCAAAACCAACAAATATTCACTTTCTCCCAAACTGGAGCACACCAGACCTTTTTAAGGAATCCTCCGCCGCTGTCCAGTCCAACGTAAACTATGGCTTAGCCTGTCATTTCATTGGATGTGGCTAATAATAAAGTATTAATACATTTACTTTAAATAAAAATAGCCATTCAAAAATAATTATAAGCCTTCTCCAGTACTTTGATCAAAACATTTGTTCTAAATATTAAAACAAATACACACACACTGATCTAAAGTTATAGGCAAACTTTGGTAATTCTAAAATTAGAAATAAACCAGGCAGGAAAAATACTTTTTCAAATAAAATGTCTCTTTAAGATAAGACTCTTTGTTTTATATCATTGTTCTACTTGCAGTAAATAAATGCTGTAATTACTTCAAACGTAATAGTAGACCTATGGTGTAGTAATAATACTCTCTCAAGTACATTTTTACCAAAAATAGTTACTAAATTAAATGTAACTTATTACTACACATCTCTGCTTATTAGACTAGGGAAAAAAAGCCCAGATAGTTTTAGGTTAGTTTTTGTTTTCATGTTTTGTGTGACAGTTGTAAACATATTACCTACCAGCAGGTGGCAGTGTGGCCGGGCCCAGATGGCCTCTGTGACCTCCAGCGAGATATTAGAGCAGGAACTGCAAAAAGACACCCTGCTGCTGTTGAAGTCCAAAACACATCAAAGATTCAAATAAAATACAACCACATCAAGCATTTTCTACCATTACATACTAACATCTGAATATTTCCACTAAAAAGGAGCAGCATGCACTAACTGGGAATAAATACAGGTAAAAAGGTACCAAAGGGAAGGTGGGATGGCTGAGAAACACACTTCCATAAGTCACAGCTCATTTCCTGGACCTGAACAGCAGTACCTCAGTGTCACATTTGCAGTTACAGAAGCAGACTGACTCACACACCACATGGGTTTATTTTGTATGTGACTGAAAGGGAGGAGAGTGTTTTCCTGAAAGTTTCTGCCATGAATGGCAGTATTCTTGGAATAATCAGAAGAGCCTGAGGGTGCTGGTGGTGTCTCACTTGTTAACCAAAAACTGGGGACAACACTGCAGGATGAAGCAAGAAGTGGGGAGGCCAGTTGATTATTGTCATCCAAATGAAAAGTAAAAGGTTAAACATGGTTTTACATGTTTAGTCTCTGATTTAGTCCTGAATACAGCATCTGTAGCATGATATCAGTTTTTTTTATGCATAAGGACACAAAGCAGTACAGAATTGATAAATAAAAGCAAAATAATACCGTCCATTGTCTATACCTGCTCATTATAGGGTCACGAAGACAAATAACCTATTTCTAGGGGTCATAGGATAAGAGGTGGGCTATAAACCCAGGACCTTCTAGCTGCGAGGCAAAAGTGCTAGTGCTACCAATTCCATCACTGTGCAGCTGCACAGTTATACCAGGTTCTCAAAATTCTTCTATAAATAGAAACTAGGAAACAAAGGCATGTATTTCTATTCAGCCTGCTAAGTCAATACAACAGCTGCAGGTCTTTGGGGTATGATTCTACCAGTGTTGTTTTTGCCCATTCGCTATAAAACACCTCAGACTCAGTCAGACCAGGCAGAGAGCATCTGGAAACACGAGTTTTCATGCCAACTCATGAAAATGCTTTGATCTAAACCAGTGCTCCAAAGCTGTCCTCGAGGGTCAATATGTTTGGGAGCCGTAGAGTTAAGCGCACCTAAATTCAATAGTGTTATTTCTTGAGAGAACAAATTTCTCTCTTCTTGTATGTGCAGGCAGGCACTAAAGCAAAAATGTAAAGAATTCAAGTACAAACCAACTGACTACCAAAACACAAGTACCCACTGATCAGGACGCTTTTCTACAACGGCTTACATCCTTACACTCTTTCATAAAAAAACAGATTTTTAGATTGCATGTGTCATGGTCCAATAGAGTATGTTGAAGTTTTTGGGTTTGACAAAACGTGAAACAAGTCGAGCCATGCAGACTAGGTACTAGCGGAAAATGGTCATTAAGTACTTTTTCAAGGTACTTGATGAAAATGTGGGTATTCATCTGAATCAGGTCATTTTGAAAGTCTTCCAGTCCTTTTAAACTTTTATTGTATCACAAAGATGTTTTGCTTCATTTCCGGAACCTGTTATGGAAATCAATTTTTGCTAAGATCCAGGCTTAGGAAAAAATCTCACTAGTCCTTAAAGGGACACGCCAAAGATTTATGATTCCATTTTGAACGGCCCTTCACATAGAAGCACAAAGTTTAGGACAAGAAATCCCCTCTAATAAAAGCGTTAAAGTGAAGAAAATGCTACTCTTTCCTTCCTGCAAGTCAGCAGCAATCTCTGCTTATGCTGAGCTTCAGTTTCCTCACAGGTCAGCAAACACATTCAAATAGCTTACAACTGTTTTTGGATAAGCAAGCACTTTAGGAATATTATATACTGGACAATACAGTGTGTATCGTTTTTTTAATGACGCAAACTTACAGAAGTGCTAATAAAACATGTTTTACTCTGGAATATTCACAGTTCTGTATCCTCTCTATATATTTACATGGTTTGGGATAAATTTAATCCTGTATTTGTTTCAAATTAAAAGGTAAAAACTACATATGTTTCATAAATTAATAACTGTTTGTAAAAAATATAGTGATTACATTGCTGTATTTAAGGCTTGCCATAAATATGAAGCCAGGACAAACTTTGTTCTGTGATATGGTTCACTCAGCTGTCATCTTGCCAAATTATCTCTTTGCCAAGGCAAAGAGAGAATTTACTAGCACACTGGTGAATCATGACATCAGAGGTGTAAATTGCCCAACTAAACAATATTAGTGGTGTTGAGTGATGGAACTGGAAGTTGACTCACTCAAACCGAACTCTGCTTTGTGTTCTGCACAATCTTGGGTTGCCTCCAATAGCATCTTATATGGATGAGGATTTTGCTGAGAATTATCTTACTGTCTACAAGTATTATTTCTTTTAGTAGGAAAGTTATTTCTATTACTTGTCTTCTGCAGCAGGAAGAAGAACCCTGGTGCTACTCTGACTGACGGCACTCCAGAAAGCCGCCGGGAGGTACGGGCTGCAAAAAAGGCAACCCGTACCTCCTACGTCTCCTCTGAAATAGCTCTTTCTTTTATTGGAGAGCAAATTATTTCATTCTTTTTGGCTGTTTCTAACTGTACTGCTATGAACTTTATTATAAGGCATCCAGTGTGTTGAGGTTCTACCTCTGCAGATTCGTTTTCTGTTCATATCTGACATCTAATTACTTCAGCAGTTTTTGTGTTATTTCACCTGTTCAAAACTAAATCTGAATTGGCTGCTTTATCAGGACATGATGCCTATGAATTCTTCTGTTTATATCTTTTAAAGAAAGAAAACTTTTTAAATTAACTTTATTCCTATAGAGTAGAAATAGAAAAGCTTTCAAATCATCAAGCAGCTTGTGCTCTTTGAAGGCTCATTTCTTACCCTTAGAGTCACCTAGAAATGCCATTCAATCTTTAAATTGATCACGAGACAATAATCTATCATCAAGTATTTGAGCTTTCAAATATATTTCACCGCTTTTACAAGATCACAGTTTAAATATTATGAGGCTTTTGAACAAGTTCTGCCTAATGCTCATGACATCACAGACACAGCATTCAACTAAGGCTGTACAACTCAAAATTACTGCAAACTAATTATGTCTGCTGCCAATTCTTTAACATTAGGTCAAATTATTATAAATCAGAATGGTGGAAATGTTCTTTTCTCCAATACACTGAGACTTTCAGCTAGAACAGTCTCAACGAATTTAAACTTCATAGCACAAAAACAAGAAAATCGCAGCCACTTCTTCAAGGACAAAAAACTGAGCAGGTACAGCAAGGACAAATGCATCACTGCATCTGTGTTCACATTTCCTATCCTTTAATACAATAAAATCTGAGTTTTATCTATGATTAACCCAAAAAAGTAAGGTATTTGGGTTTAGCGGGTTTATCTATTAATTATTTTTGCTTTGTACTTTGTAATTTTTCTAACCAAAAAATATTTTATCATTCCAAAGTTTGATTACTTTACCTCAAGTAGTGCCAAAATTGTGAAGATTTTTCTGCACCCTCTAGGTTTATGCCGCTCTGGGTTGTGAGCCATATTGCCTATCGAGAACAAGGGGTTTATTTCAGCTTCATGCAAAAACTCCTCATCTATTACACACTGTAAACAATTCCCTTTCATTAGAGACTTTCTGTGGAACATAAACAGAACTTTTCCTGTTAGCTGGGCTAATAGGAGGCCCACGGACTGGAAGGTGATGCCCTTAACATAGTCAGTATCACTTGACCATAAGTCCAAAACACAAAGCTGCGTTTTCCAGCCATTCTGCAGTGAGTCAGGTCTGGTTCGACATTTTTGATAAACTCACTTGCCAAGAGTTGTTGGAAAAGATCAATAGCACTCTCATTCCTGTCCATTAGGAGCGACGCTGCAGCCAGGAGATGCCTGGATCGACACTGGAAGCACAAGGGGGGAGGAGATGTATCTATCTATAAGCTGTCACCACAAGCAGTAAAATGTTTGTTGCTCACATTGAGATCATGTCTCAGTAAGATGGAGGCAGCTTCAGCTGCATATGACTAAGAGCTACAATAGAGTGCAGAATTTCTCGAGTTGTGTAAGGGCAAGTCTCGTGCATATCTGCTGTGGGCTGAAAGAAACCTCTGAGGCGGTGAGGCAGCATGTATCTGCTTGCCTGTCAGCTTTCTGGGGGGCCGACTTCAAGGAAACTTGCCTCTGCTGTTCCTCGCTGTTTCCTCCCCAAATCCTCTGGCAGGCCTCTTTACATCAGATGTGTTCTTTCCCTATCTTTCATTATGTCTTCTCTCTCACCGGCTGCTTCTATATCCTTCCTCTTCCTTGTCTTTCTCACAAAGTAACCCTGTTTGCCTGCTCCTTCACAGTTCTCTCGTGTCTCTACTGTATTCGTCTGTGGACTGGGTATGGAGTCTTTAAATGGTGAAGCAGAGGACCATCAGTATAACAGATTCACCCAGCCAATGAGTGCATGCAAAGGAGTGATTGGTGGGATATTCTCTTGAGGATTTGTACGTGAAGAGAGGTGAGTGAACAGAAATCTGAAAAAAGATAGCATTTTCTGCCAAGTAATGCTTTAGAAACTACAAAAATGTATTAAAAAGGCTATGAGCTGAAAGGCTAAAAATGTAATCTAGTGTTTAAATCAAATGCAATATTCTTAAAGAAAGAAAAGTTGGGCTTAGTTGACAATTTAGAGGTGCCAAATTTGTAATAAAAAACCTACCAAAAAAAAACCGTGAATGTGTGGGTTTCGTTGCTAAGCTTAGTAGGTGGGTAGCAACCATGATGAACTTGCCAAATTCTCTCTTTGCCAAAGCTAAACAGCTAGTAGCGCTAATGGTATTTATTGGTTTGAAACTTCAAAGAAGCAAGACATATCAGTGGTTTAATAATTTATGCTTTTAAAAATCAGGGACTGTTAGAACTGATTATTAGATCCTCTCCACTCCCAAACTCTGGAGTGGGTCTCTGTGAACTCCTGCTCTCCTGGGGTGAGCATTGACCTCTTAGGGGATAGAATGTAGTTCCTAAAAAGGGATATGAGATTTCTTCTAGCGGAATATCATCTGCATTCATATTGCTTTATTGATGACAAGCCTTGAAAAACTTGATGCTTTACACAATCATAATGGGCCCACAAAAACTGTGGGGTATTGGTTGCAAATCTGATCAACTCAGCTGTTCAGCCCAATTATCTGCATATTTGTTCATTGGCTAATGAATGCTCTCATGCAGAGTTTAACAACTTTAAGTTAACATTGATATACACTGCAGCTGTGTAATAAAGTTAAAACCTCAGCTCCCTGTTTGGGTTTTAAGTTAAATTGCTACTTCAAATAATTTTTAATTGAATTTAGTCTGAATTTGATCACATTTAGGTAAAAAAAAGACATGCTCAGACTGATCAAATTATAGCTGAATACTCTACACTAAACAGAGATTGTTAAAACACTGTTTTATATTAATGAAACTATTACTCACTTGTAAGAATAAAATTGAATAGCCTTTTGCATCATTCCAGGTCATTTTCACCACACTGTCCACTTTAGACAAAGCCAAGCATGAAATAACACAAAATACAGCCAAGTAAGACTGAACATATGTGCATAGATATAAAATAAAATGACAATCCTTAGGAAGTTGTGTGTATTTATAGTAAGGGAAAACGATGTGATTGATAGTTGGAAGTTTACTGCCAACTATCAAAATAAACATTACAACTCGTTCAACTGAATTTGTGAGGTGAATTTTAAGTTTAAATGTTTAGATTCATACATGAAAACTGAGGGAAAATATGGGAAAACGATCATAACACATGAATTTCATAAGTACCAGAATATCTTGATTAGGCTCAGTATAAAACTATGTAAAGCATGAAAGCGCCTCCACCCTACCGCAGGTTAAACGCTAGCATCTAACAGGAAGCACTAAAAACACCATAGAAAAATAAAAGCACCAAGTAATCAGATTTATAAAGTACAGCATTTTTGAAAGTACAAACAATAAACACTACATAAAATTCATTAATATTTGTACTATTGTAGCTTTATACCTTGAAATTCTGACAAAATATTCTCTTAGTATTCTCTAATTCCTGCTACTTCTCTTTTCCTTGAAGGCATCGTGACCGGAAATGCATCGTTATCGCGACCAAATTAACATCACTCACCTTTGCTTGATCCCGTGGCTCCAGCCAATCAGCGGCTGTCTGGGACACATGAGCGGCTATAATATATCCACAGTACAAGCCGCAGCCAGAAGGAACAAAGAAAGAAAGCCGCCCCGTTCCCTCTTCACAGTCATTTCACCTTCCCTGCCCCCTCCAGAAAAACGGACTACATTCAGCCATTTTTCACCGCAGTTTGTTACACTTTCCGGGCATTTTGCGTGTTTGTGTCTTGCGCTCAGATTGAGGAGAGACGCAGTCGTGAGAGGGGTTTTCTTCTGTGTCGAGTCGCTTTTCTCGGAGACTCGCCTGGATGCGCTCTTTGGACGGCTGCTTGTGGTAAGTTTGTGTTTCTCTTTTCTCCTCGGACGCTGTTAATAAAGTCTAAAAGAGCTGAATTAACTGTAGCCGCTTGGCTTCACTTTGCGGACAACACGAATCTCTTCAAACACAAACTTTCCTTCGAGTGCCGATTAACTCTTGGCGTTCAACTATCAGTTCGATTCCCAAAACTCTGTTTTGCTACAATAATGTGTCGTCCTGTTATTTTGTTGCTCTGATGGTGTGGCTACAAGAAGAAACCAAAACATTTATTTTTTTGTAAGAGTTGGACAAGTTTTTGTATTAAAAGTGCGGTTCTGTTACGAATCTTACTACTTTCAAACCTGTTGAACTGTTGGTTCCGAAGGTGTAAGTCACTTTAACTTGACTTGTATGTTTCATGACTCAAACTGTATATAAAATATCTATTTTTAAAAAGAAAAAATCTTTCAAAATCTCTGTCTCTTTCTGTTTTTATTTATATTTTAAATTGTGTAAAGCACTTTGAAATGCCTTGCTGCTGAAATGTGCTACCCAAATAAAATATGATTGATTGAGAAATCAGAAGAAAAAAAAAGCAGCATAAAGTTGATAACAGTGACAACTTCTCAAATGTCTGCAGAGAGATGGCGTCAGCATCAAACTACTGGAGTTGACTCTGCTCGTCATCTTGCCACATCCATGCATTAACGAGCCTTCATGCATTGCACCACTCTGCTGGGAACGTGTTCCTGTCTGTACAGCAGTAAGGCTGCGGGTCTCCGTTCACTGTCTGTCTGATTTAAGGTTTGCCTGTTAGTGGAGACTAAGTGCTCAGCCTTTGCCCACACCATCTGCTTTGCCCTGCTGGGCCCTGGCAGGCTGCTGTCCAGATCAAGTGTGATAAAGGATGGTGTGGGCGGACCAGCAGCAGATGGACTACATAGTTGGCTGATGTGGCAGCTTGGCTGACTGTTGTCATTGTTTGGTTTATTTTCATTTGGGGTTGTTGTAATAAACAAAAAACTCATCTCCTATAGCAAATTGTACTGAATGTTGATTACAGTCATGTTGTCATCACAGCTTGGACTAATAATGTCATCAAAATGGAAAAAGACAGTGTAATATGGTAGCAGCACATATGAATAATTAGAATAAGGGCGAGATTGTGTGCAAAAAATAATATTTTGACTCGTGTAAAGTTTTCACATTGTAAAGACATAAAGCTGAAATGTATAAACTATGGATGAAATAAAATTATCACAAAGGAACAATATGTATATGTGCAGCCACATGTACTTTTTTTTTAAAGAAAGGAAACGAGTTTTTTTGACAGTGCAGGAGTGTTTTTCTTGTTTCACATCACAGTAGTTGACTCCTCGAACTGTAACGTGTTCATCAGAGCGTCTGGGGGAAGAAATTGTTTGTGGCGACTGGTTTTTGCATATAGCGCAGAGCTGAGGATAAACATCTGTGTCCAGGATGTGTGGGGTGTGCAGAGAAGTTTGCTGCCCTTTTTCTGACCCTTGGACCTGTTCAAGTCCTGGATGGAGGGAAGGTCAGCCCTGACGATCTTGCCTAATCTGAAGATGACCAGCAGCTCCAGTAGAAGGTTGTACTTCTGCAACCTTCAACTGGAATGTTGTAGAAGTGCAGTCTCTGCTGCACCTTCTGCTGAACAGTGTCTCTGTGAGGGCTAACTCGGATCACAAGATTGAGTGCTTGCTATGATTAAGAAATTATCCATTTTAACAAAATTGAATCGATTTTGGAGTTTGAAACTGGTCATAATAGTCAAAGTAAAATTCAGTTTCTGGTCACAGAGTGAACTGTAACGGCTCCCGTCTGTATTTCTTTCTAACCCTCATATTAATAATAATAATAAAAAAGTACAGCTAAGTAAGTATTGGCCATTAGCACCTCGTTTTCATGTCTGCTCTGCCAGGAACCCAGTATTGGTTAACCTCAGGCGTTAAACGCTGTGAAACTGGAGTTATTCAAAAGTTAGTTTGTGGCTTCTAAAACCAAAACGGTGTAAGACGGCGAACCACGTGTTTTGTATATTTTAGCAAGTTTTGAATAATGCCAAATTCTTGCAATATTAAATCTTAATATGTTTATCTTTGTGCTGCTAAATCTTACATGAATCAAACATTTTGCTCTTTACTATGCCTGAATGAACCTGAGCAACATTAACATGAGTGTGATAATTTGTTGTTGCAAATTGCTAAGGCAATCTGCAACAACAACTTATATTGTATCTGAAAGGGATGCCCAAGTTTTAAGTCGTTCCCTAATAATATTTCCCACATGCACAGTAATGGAGATGTACAGTTAAGAGCCCAGGTTGTACTCAGCACATCGACTACTGCAGGCACAGAGTCCGATGCTGACTCAGTAGAATGTTAATGTTGTCAAATCCCATTAAGAGCAATGCGGTGCTGAGCAAAGCCCTGCGCTGGCTCTGCTGGACAGCAGGCCATTTAAAAGGCCTCATGTTTGTTTTTGTGTGAGAGAATTGAAACACTCCAGTGGCTGACCATACACAAAACTGCTTTTATATCTCTGCCAAACACTTTTCATTGCTCATCAAAGTAGCTTCAACTAGTTTTTGTTTGTCTTTTAACAAAGTTTGTACTTGCTGATAGTTTACTGAGAGGCTTTGATATGATGCATGACTAACCTTTGACTTCTGCAAAAAGCAATAGATTTTTGGTCTTTCATCGATGAGTGCAAGTCAGGACACGGTACAAAACTTCCAACACATTTATGGTAACATGTTTCCTAACCAAAGACTAGAGATGTGTTGAAACCAAGTGAGCAATAGACTGGGAGCTTTTAGGTTCAGATCTTTCTTCACTCCCAGAGATTGAAACATCATGTCTACAGGTGACACCTTGATCCAACAAATACTTAATTTACCAGGGTGTTAAAACCCCCATATTTTTCCTAGTGACAGTATACTTTCCCCCAGTTCAAGATTTACTGTGGTGTGGTTATAAGCCCACAGAGACTGATTTGAGCGCATTCATTTCTGCGAACAAACAAAAAAGCAAAACCAAATTCTGTGCACACAGATCCATTTTAATATTTCTAACTTTTTGAGCTACTCCATGCAATATATGAAAATTGTTCATATTTTAGCTCACATATGTCAAAGTCAAGGCCCGCGGGCCAGATCCGGCCCGCGAATCAATTATCTATGGCGCCCTGAATGATATTTAATTACTATGAGAACCGACCAGCAAGCCAGAGCCACCCGCTCGTGTTTTGCCCGCAAAAACTACATTTCCCATAATGCAACGGTAGCCCGCGAAGTGACTACAGCGCGCCCAAACGGCTTCATTATTCATCAGCAGTCAGAGCAGAGATTTCAGGTTTTTCAGATTTCTTTCAGGTCCCGCCCTCCTCAAAAATGGCCAAACGTAAGGTGGACGCTGAGAACAGGGGGTTTCAAGACAGGTGGGAGGCAGAGTA
>CAEGAF010072706.1:0-40680 GCA_903067075.1 Micropoecilia bifurca | reverse complement strand
TGGCTCTTTGCATTATTTAGCCTCTTCAGAGCCTCATATGTTATCAGTCTGTCAAAGATAGTATTATTGATAGCAGTACAATTTGCACAATGCCTGTTTAGTTTTCTTCTTGGAAAAAGTTATTAAAAACAAGTTTTTGTCTAAATTAAGGTGAATTCATGGTTCCTTTTTCCACATAATGTAACAGTAGTGTTTATGATAAAAAAAATAAAAAAAATAACAATTATGTGATTGGTATCGGGTATCGGAATCGGGGATCGGCCCTCAGGGGTGATCGGTATCGGGATCGGCAGAAAAAAACCTGATCGGCACATCCCTACCTCATTGCAGCCCAGGAGGAAAGTCCAGCAGAACAGTAGCATCTGTTTGCTTTTCTGAGTATGAGCACTTGATGCTGGTATCGGCTCGACATTGGTATCAGCTTTGGGAAACCACTAGTTTGCTTGTTTTATGTTGGTTTTTTAATATGGTGTCTGTTCAGCACGTTTGCTCAGTTTTGCTCTTTTGAAAAGTTCTTACAAATAAACTTGCCTCAGGTTGGCTCTTACTCCAATAAAATGTGTCTATTTGCCACATGTATGCCTCTGACTTTATTTCTCGACCCTGACTAAATTTCGCAGACCCTGTGGTCCTGGGCAGAGCGTTATGGCTCAGACGCTGCAGATGGCGATCCCCAACTTTGGCAACAACGTCCTGGAGTGTCTGAACGAACAGCGGCTGCAGGGCCTCTACTGTGACGTCTCCGTGGTCGTCAAGGGGCATGCCTTTAAGGTCAGATTGTATAAAATATTTTATCCGGCAGTATATTAACAGTATTTCTCCATAATTAAAACTTTAAATAGTTGTTTTGTCTAATAACTTTATGTAAAGTTTTGTTGAATTCAATGTCTTTTTGTTTTGCCTTATGAAATACGTGGATTATGAAGTAGTTTACATTTTAATTGAGTAATTATTTTCAGCTTTCTGTAATGTGGATTTACATACAAAACACTTGAATTTCTCCATATTTTAGTCACATTGCAACCTCAAACCTGCATGCATATTCAAATGGGTTAAGATTCAAAATTCAAATCTAATCAGAAAGTTAATAGTCTTTCATTAGATGATGGACACACATAACAACCTTCCTTCTTTTTAGCAGAAAGAACACAAAAACTATTTATTGTTTAACATTTTTACAAATAAGAATTACAAGTAATTGCCCATAAAATAAGTAAAATATCCAGTGAGTATTTGTCTCAAGCCCCTCCCAAACCATCCATCCTGTGGTGCAAAAAGCTAGTCGGCGCCAAAACGATGGTGGAAATAGAATAAAATATATTGAAATTTGTAGTTAATACATGACAAAATATCAAACAGTTCTGTGTGTTTTAAAACCATACCTCCTAAACATTAAATGTGATCACCTTAATTGTTTGGCAGGCATTTTGGCAGAAGACATATTCGCCATCAGTGGTGTAGTAAATGTGTGATAATCAAATGGATCCAACATTGTTTCCATCAGTCTGTTTATATATTCAGCCTGGATCACTGTGTGGTTTGAACCTTGACGAGCCCCCTATGCCCCCCCACACACTGTTTACCCCTCAGGCTCATCGTGCAGTTCTGGCAGCCAGCAGCTCCTACTTCCGGGATCTGTTCAATGCCGGCGGGAAGAGCTCTGTGGTGGAGCTGCCGCCGGCTGTGCAGCCGCAGAGCTTCCAGCAGATTCTGGCCTTCTGCTACACGGGGCGCCTCAGCATGAACATCGGAGACCAGTTTCTGCTGATGTACACCGCCGGCTTCCTCCAGATCCAACAGATAATGGAGAAAGGCACAGAGTTTTTCCTCAAGGTGACTCCAGAGTGAATGAATGAGCTAAGTGTGTGGCAGTTGTGTATGTACGTATTGTCGAGCATGCTCATAGAAAACTATGTTAGTTACCGTAATATAATTGCATGACACATGATGCTGTTGTGACTCAAAAATATCTGAATTATGATAGTGACACTGTAGCAGTGGTGATCTGATCGGGTTTGGAGTACCTGACTGCATAGATCTGTATCTTGATCAGAACCTTTTCTCGCCAGCTTGTCATTTAACATTTAACTGGAACAAACATTGCATTGGGCTTAAAGTGAAGTTTGCAAAAGTATGTGGACAGTCTAGAAAAGTATAAATGTAGAAATATGCCTGAGATGGTACACCTGCTCCCATTATCTAAAGGTTTCATCCATCTGTCTGACTGTCCCCAGAAGTTGTCCATAATCACCTTATTCAGAAATTATCCATCCATCTGTCCATCCATCCAAAACTTATACATGTATCATCCATCCAAAAATTACCCACCCATGCATCCATCATCATCCATTTTCTCTGTCCACCTGTCTATGACTCCAAACATTATTCAGCCAACTGTTCATCTTTTTCTCCTCCATCTCTCCATCATCATTCACAAAAATCATTGTGAAGGTTCTACGAAGGACAAAACTCCTAAAAATGTTGAACTGTTAAATCATAAAGCATAAAATCAACATACTGTGCATGGATCAAACTTTCATTTTCCAAATCTACTCAGGTCTCTTCCCCAAGCTGTGACTCCCAGGGTCTCCATGCCGAGGAGACTCCGTCCTCCGAGCCCCAGAGTCCAGTCACCCAGACAGTGGGAGGGGTGGGTGTGGGTGTGGCTGCAGCGCCTGTAGGAAGACCTGCTTCCTGTCTGACGCCTCTTCCCCTGGTATCCAAGGTGAAGACGGAACAAACGGCCACTACGCCTCAGCAAGTCCATCAGCAGCAGCAGGTACCGTCTGACCAAAGACCTTAAGACTTGTTACATTCTCTTATACTCCGCAGAAAATTATATACAGGGAAAATGATTGAAGAACTTCAACAGTAAGCGGATTACAAAGCATTTTTTCAGTGTCCACGGTCTGTTTGTGTTGTGATCGTCTTAGTAATTAAATGATTTCTGACACTTACAGTTAGCTTTGGTGTATTCAAAAGTTGAAAAAGAGCCGTTGAAACTTTAAAGTGCTTTTTCCTCAAAGGATCCAACAACAAACCTTCATAACATCAACTGTTAATCTCTTTTATTTACTGCTTGACACCCCACACAACAGACTTTGACATGTCGCTGTTTGTTCCGTTTCCTTGGTAGTCGTGAGCATTTGATGAGCTGCTAAAGCGTCTGGGTGTGATGATAATTAACCGGCTGTACCTCCTTCCTCCCCGGCAGGAGGGCTCACCCTACTCTGTGGTCTGCACCCCCGTGGCCAAGCGGCTGTGGGAGGGGGCCAACCGGGACGGGGGCGGGGGGTCTGGAGGAGGCGGGGGAGGTGGAATGAGGAAGGCTGCACGCTACTCGTCCTCCTCCTCTTCTTCCTCGTCTTGTAACGCAGCGACGCAGGATGCATCTGGGCGAGGCCCGGCGGCCGGTGTTGCGATGGCGGCCGGCGGCGGCGGTGCCGCTTTAGTGGGAGGAGCTGGACTCAACACTAACCATAACAGTAACAACAACAATGCCGGCACCCCCGAAGGCACCAGCCCGGGCACGCTCAGCATGTACACCAGTGACTCGCCAATCAGTTACCACGACGATGAGGAGGAGGATGAGATTGCAGATGAGAGCGCCGAAGAGCAGTACAGACAGATCTGCAACATGTACACCATGTACAGCATGCTGAACGCCGGAGCGGCAGGTGAGGAAACGAATAGGCCATGTGTTCAGATCGTTTTAAGCTAGCAAGTGTAGCATCAACACTCTTCGGTAACAAACCTGTTGCAGAGTAAAAAAGCAGCTAAGTTAGCAATCTTTGGGTGCATTTACACCTGGTTTGCTCTGGTTCGTTTGCCTGCAAAGTTCGGTTTGCTTTGAGAGTTTTGATCTGATTTCCATTTGAGTTTTTATTTGTTTTATTATTGTCTTTTTATTCAGTCCTTTCCCTATTTTGAATGTTTGTTGGTTTTATCTGTACAGCACTTTGTCACAGCTGTTGTCTTAAAGTGTTTAGTGGAAGCACTAGTAACTGAGATTTTAATTTAATGGGATACAAAAATATATATATTTTTACTATACTAAAGTTGACAAATATTCAATAAAATTTGTTGTGTTTTATAATTTTTTTGTGCTATTTCTGTCCAAAAAGAAAACAAATTTCTTTTTGAAACCCTCCTCCAATCGAGATGGGAACCAGTCTTTTTTTTTACTCTGTGCATAGTCAGGTTACACTGACCCACGTATGTTTTTTTGGAAACTGGCGCTCTCCTGCTGTCCGACCGTGACATTTGCCGCGCTCCTCCTGAGCTGTTGCGCTACGACCGTGGGAGGGTTCTGAAAAACATTTGGGAGAACTGAAATAATTGCCATGTTTTTCAGATCCAGGTAGGAAGAAATATTTTCACAGCTACAGTAACAATAAATCTCCCTCCGTCTTCAGTGGTCGGAGAACGGGTGGAGGCTTTGCCAGACTTGGCCCCCGATTCGGGAGGCGGGCGTGGAGGCAAAGGGGGGCGGTCCCGGCAGGACCTGGCATCGCTGCCCGCTGAGCTCATCAACCAGATCGGCAACCGCTGCCACCTGAAGCTCTACGAGGAAGGCGACCCGGCGGAGAAGCTGGAGCTGGTCAGCGGCACCTCTGTCTTCATCTCGCGCGCCCAGCTCATGAACTGTCACGTCAGCGCCGGCACCCGCCACAAAGTGCTACTCCGGCGGCTGCTGGCGGCGTTCTTTGACAGGTCAGTGGCTGAAATCCTTCCCATTTGCTGCGATGCCGAGGCCTTTTATTGCTGTCAACTTTCTGAGCGGGTGGGGGGAGGGAAAGTGAAGCAGGCGAAGACGGATCAAGTGAAGAAAAGCTGTTATCAAAGTACCTTCTTGAAGGCTTTAAAGATGAAACGTTTTGATGACTGATTTGAAAAATACTGTTTTTTTCTGGGGGTTTTCTGATGAAAGGTGAATTTATTTTGAGGTCAACGTAGTTGATAATCATCTCACGTCATATCAATACTTTTTTTTTTTAAAGCTTTGCTTTCACTGGAAAGAGCTTTGAGAATGTTTCTGTAACACCTGCATGTTAGAAACACTAGAGTGCCTTGCAAAAGTGTTCAATTAAGACATAAGATAGTCATGTAGGTGATTTTTGTCTACATGCAAAGTGTTGTGTGGAAGAAAACTGTGCCCACATGCAATCCCCCATGGTGAAACAGGCATTATACTGTGGAGATGCTTTTTATCAGTGTGGTTAGAAAGATGGATGGAGTTAGAAAACAAACAGAAAACATGATAGAAGCTGCAAAGGATGAAAGAAAGAAAGAACAAAATACAGAAAGAAAGAAAAGAAGAAGGAGAAATAAAGATAAAAAAGAGTTTGGAAAATTTAAATTGATCATAATCAATACAGTTAAGTTTTACCAACATAATCCCAAATGCAGACCCTAATTTTTACAGGACTGCAACTAACGATCACTTTAGTTATCTAGAGTTTCCCCCAGTGTATTATAAGCATGGCTGCCGCCATGCTTTGCTAGCCCCACCCAGGTTTTCTGGGGGAAACCCTGTTAACCATTATTCTATTGATTTTTCTGACAATTAATTGGATATAAAAAAAGGAGAGAAGAGTTTGGAAAACGTAGATTGAGCTTAATCAATACTGTTTAAATTTTTGCAACAGAATCCCAGATGCACATCCAAATTTTCATAAGACTCTAACCAGCAATTAGCTTAGTTATTAATTAGTCTATCAATTTATCGATAACAAATTGCCATATTCTGCTAGTTTTTCATTTAACAATCTAAACTTTTTTATATAATATTAGAAATATGAGATGCAAACACACATATAATTCCATTTCTTTTTTTTAAACAAGAAAAAATCTTGTTTATTGCATAAAATTCAATAGCACCACTCCTTTAGTGTATGCTTTATCATTTGCAGTAATGGATCCATTTGCAGCTAGAAAAATACTCTTAGCATCATCACGTGAAAAGCTCAGCTCTATTAGCTTGACATAACATCAACAGTGTAGGGCTGATCTGTTAATTATTTTGTGGATTAGCAGATTAATAACTGGATGTCAAAAGGTGCTTAATTGGAGATTTTTTTATTACGGAATTTGAACTTGGTGAAGCTAAAACTAGGTCACTTAAGGACTTGAACTATTTACAGACAAATGGGTTTTTTTCATCTTAAATGCAAAATGTATCTTTTTTCTTTTTTTTTTTTTTTTTTTTTTACAGTTTTGGCTTAATTGCTAAATGCCAGGGGCTGGCGGAGACGGCAAATATTCCAAGGGTCGCTTCATCACGATTAATATGATTAACTGTTTCAGCCCTTAATTGTTATTTGTTTTGAAAATAATTTTGGGGATATACCAATCAATCAGTTGACCAATAAATCAGCCGATACTTAAATGTGAAACCGATCTCATCTACTTCTGCAAAGGTCTGAAAATTAGCTGACAGAAAACTGACTGACAGTCGTTTACTGTTAACAACAGTCACCTCACTTTTGCCAACTTAGAGACGTTGTTGCTATTTTCAGCAGGTTTTTAGACAAAAAGAAAAAAATCTATACTTTCAGGCTTTTTAAAAATCAGTGATTGGCCATAAAATTGTAATCATTGTACCCCTGGTCCTGTTGCTACCATTGAGCTTTTTAGAACTTTCCTAGCTTTAAAAGTACCATTAAATATTAATGTTCTAAATTATTGTTAGTTTTGTACCTTAAAATTAACGGATTAAAGTTTATGGATTCAAATATGTGAATAAGAGGTCACAGGGATGTTTTGTGTCCTTTCCATCTGGTTAGGAGCACACTAGCTAACAGCTGTGGAACCGGCATCCGCTCATCGACCAATGACCCCAGCCGGAAGCCGTTGGACAACCGAGTGCTGCATGCGGTCAAATGTGAGTCTTAACAGTATTTTTTTTTTTGTGACATCTTGGCTTTTCTGTAAGACTCTCCTTGTGCTGTCAAAAGCGATACTCTTCACGATTCTCCGCTTTTCTCTGCTTCCATTTCCTCCAGTCTACTGCCAGAACTTCGCACCGAGCTTCAAGGAGAGCGAGATGAACGCCATCGCAGCCGACATGTGCACCAACGCCAGGCGCGTCGTACGGAAGAGCTGGATCCCCAAGCTCAAACTGCTGATGGCCGACAGCGACGCCTACTCTGCCTTCCTGGCCGACAGCGTGAAGATGGAGGCCGACGTGCTCGGGGTGGAGCAGGGCTTCGACCCGGCCTCTCTGGAAGCCGTGGCGGCGGCCGGCAATAACGGCGAAGCGTCTAGCGGGACCATGCCGGCTGACGCCATGCCAGGGGCCGGCGGAGACGGCAGCACTTTGTTTTGAGCAGACGAGCCTGCGGAGGCGGATCGGACGGACTCATTCGTCTGGGATAAAGACGCGAGAACATTGGACCGCCGCGGTCTCCATGACGGTTGTCACACAACACCCCTCCCCTCTCAGCTGCCAGGTGGTTGGGAATCTGTTCCTTCTCTCACAAGCTGCGTTTCCATTGACCATATAATTGCGCAAATTGGAATTACGAAAATAAATTGGCTTAATACAAACACATACATTTTGGAGAACACCCCCCCCCCCACACACAAACGTTTTTCAATATAAATTTCTTTGTGCTAGGATGAGGTGATTTTTCAGATTTTTTTGTTGAACTTGGAGTATTTCGGAAAACACTTTTTTCACATCACCCAAGTCACATGATCAACTACGGCAGAAAATAGATGTAGGAGATGACAGGAAACAGTAGGTGGATGATGGCACCACATGTTTGTTAACGACTTATCACGTGAGCAGACGTATTCACGTGCGATTTCAATTGCATTTCTTATTTAATTGGAAACGCCATCATTGCGAAATTGTCCTTTTTCGACTTCGGCGGATTATCAAAGAAGTTTTGCGCACATTTGTCCTGGAAACGCAGCTACTGTTTGGTCAGTTTCTTGTACTTTCCTTTCTTTTGCTTGTTTTGGTCTTTCTCTCAGAATGTTCTCGTTCTTCTGACAGAGACCGACAGAAAGACGTAGAGAAAGGTCGCAGAGTAAAGAACGTGAACCTTCCCCCCCACCTCCCCAAAACCGAACATAAACTCACCTCTTCATTCCTCTGCAACCTTTCTCAACTTTTAGTTTTACTACATTTTTTAAAGCTTTTATTGTGATCAAGGCTCTTTCCCTTCACAATCAATCACCGACATTCCCTGGGGAGGGCTGTCAGTGAGGGTAATCCTGTTTGGAGAGAGCGATATTTTCCCTCCCCCAAAATCCGGTAACACTGTTGTTTTGATATTGAATGTATGCGAGGCGAAGCGTCCGAACTGCAGCGTTGTAAGGCAGCGACGACTGAAAGATTGTGCTGAGCCCCTTTTTGCTTTGACTGTTCAGTGTTTTGTGGCGTCGATGAGGTCGAGGGTTGTACATTTCGATGTGTATATTGACAGTTTACAATCTCCTGGCCCCGCTGCCTGAAACCCCCAACACCCTGTTACAACTTTTTTTTGTTTACATTGTTCTTTTTATTATTATTGTTATTATTCCCAAGGCTCCTGGGAGGAACAATATTGCTACAGATTGCAGTCAAAGAAATTTGTTGGCTATGAATACACTGTTATCTTATTTGATGTGGTACGAGTACAATCAGGCTGTGTTTTTGTACTGAAGCAGAAGATGCATGTTTTTATGTTTATTTTTTTTATGATTAACTCCCCAACCCCACCCCTCAAAAAGACAACCAAATTTTTTAGCTAATGTCCCAATTTTTTCCAATATTTACCACCCATTTTTAAAAAGTATTTTAAAAAAAATTCCAAATTGTAAATACCGCAAGTCTCCACCTTTGAGCTCACTAAGCTATGTTGATGTGCATGTGATGTGCTTTGCTTAGTATTTCTACGCCTTCAGCTTTTTCACATTTTAGCATTAGCAACAGACTTAAACGAAAGGAGTTTATTATGAAAGGAAGACAGTGCATGGATTTCAACTCAAAATAAGTTTTTTTGGTGCTACTTCAGAAATATTTACAAGGAATTTTGTGATATCTTATCATTAGACCCCTTTCAAAATCTACATACAGAAGAAGGAAAAACGAACTGAATTAGCTTGATTTAATTTCTTTGGATTTTTGAAATTTTCTGCGATTGAGAAATTGGAAAAGACCGGAGAATTAAATGACATCTAAAGGGAGTCGCGTCCTCTAGCATTTATTTAAGGATATTAAGGAAAGGAAAGTAATAGCGGGTACATAAAAACAAAAGCATGCCACACCAATATTAAAATTGTGTTTATTTTTCTTCCACTTGGCAGTTTTGCACCACTTTATGTTGATCTATCACATGGAAACCTGATGGTACACAAAGATGTTTTTGTTTGGACTGTGACAAAATGTGAAAAGGTTTAAGGAGTGTGAATACTTTTTTTGCAAAGCACTGAGTGTGTGAGGTCCTTTTTATCTCGCGTTTGAATTGAAATATTTGCAGCTGCGGCGCTAAGCGCAGGTTTTCCCTCAGGCGTTTTCTGGCTGGTTGTGTGCTGGGATTGACAGAAGCGCGAATACTTGGCAGGGAGTATAGCTCTGTGTGTGTATATGTAGGGATGTGTTGAATGTGTGTGTGCTGCTGGGAAGAGAGAGAGAGAAAGAGTGGGAAGTCAGACGGCACGTTTTCACACACGCTTGGTCAATTCATTCACCGCTCAGATCTGCACACTAATACACATTGGGGCGCTGCTGGTCCCCATCGGCCACAGCGCACCAGGGAAACATGGGAATCCAACGAAACACATCGGAGCGATCGGCTAACGTGGATTTGTTTCTGTGTGCTGAACATGCTGGGAACAGTTTGGAGGCTCTTTGTTACCCTTTTAAAAGAAAGTTATGGTATTTATTTACTAAAGATGCAACAAAGTATAAATGGGAGATCAACCAAAAAATATGTTGGCATAGAAACAGATGTTTTGGCTGAATATAAGAATTTAAATAAAGGAAGAATTTTTTTTTTAAAAGAAATTAACAAATGACCTTCAGAATTTAAAGCCTGTCTAAATAGTTATCAGCTAAACCCTGAAAGGGTTTTTTTCCTTCATGATTAATTTATCAAAACCAGTAATAGCTTTTGACTATGCCAACTGTTATTTTGGACGTGAAGGGCATTGTGATGTGTCAAATAAATCTCAAGGATCTCTGAACTTTTAGACAGAACACAAAGGCAGGGCAACATTGGCAAAATGCGTGATCTCAACGAGATTTAACCTCAAACTGTGGACTGTGGACCATCTATTACTTAAAAAACAGATAGTGCAACAATCAAAACATTTGAAGTTTATCCAAATCAAAATGGCTGTTTTTGCTATATTTTATTATATTTTAAGTCGGTTATTTTTTATTTTTTTTTTTTTACATAAACCCAGAACTGGTGAAACCTCCTCTTCATGTGAATGTTTGATGAATTCAACACATTAGGTTTTCATACGGATATTTGCCAGTATTAATTAAAATTTTAAAAATGAGACTTATATTGTCATAATGCTTCTGCTAAATATTGAGATTTTAAGCTAACTTATAAAAAATATATTTTAAATAGGATGAAATATAAAACTGTTCAGTGGAGTTAAGATACAAAAAAATTTATGTTTTGGCAGATATTATTCATGAACATGTATTCTGCACTGTTATATTCAAAACGTAACATTATGATATTAATTTTCCACCAACATGTGCCATAAATAAATAAGTTCCCCTATTATTGCAGGAGCATGAAATAAAGAAAAATCCAGCCTTTAATTTAGGATAATTAATTCAAAGAGCAAAAAAAGTGTCAAGAAATGTTTTTAGCAAACTCACTCAAAGATAAGAGAACATGGTATTGAATTAGAGCTGATGTGTGACTGTCTCCATAAAACAGGAAATGACCACAAGAAAAGACAAACTCACCAAAGTAAAACTGAACCTTCCTGTATTGATGGACAAAGCAATAATGTACCATTTAAAACAGCAGGAACGGCGACAATCGATAAGAGCCCCAGTTTAACTCGCACAGTGAGGTTGATGACAGCAGCAGTGCTTTTAACATGACTTTTAGACGCATTTAGCAGTAGTACAGAATTTTATTGCCACTAATCTTCATCCGTACACTAGACATTGAAGGTGTTGTTCATGCGAAAAGACAAATAGCAGCATAGTGACCTCCTATGCATATCTAACATATCCGCCATGTTTGTTTACCCAAACTACTTGGCTAGATTGCTGTGACTACGAACAATAAGCTAGCAAGGTCCATTCCTTTTTCTTATGCTTGTTTCTGTTCAATCCTTTCTTTTAGTTGTTTTAATGGAGCAAATCCTAAGCACCTTATTGCCTGTGTGGCAAAACAGAAAACAACAAGTAAATTGCCTGAAAGTTGACTAAGTAGCTTGTGACCATCAACAAATCTTTGGGTCTTCCCCACACATGACAAGAAAAAGACAAGTGAGAAAAAGAATCATCCTGAATCTCCTTGTTAGATCGAATCAGAGTTGTACAAACACAACCCAGAGGTTTTCATCAGAACTGACAGTTTCCAGATCAGTGTTAAGAAATAACAAGGTCTTGAAACCCGTAGGTTAGAAAATACATTTTGGTAAAATTATGGGAAGATTTTTCCAGACTTCCCATGTGTGTCAGCAGGAATATATGGGAACACACCTGGAATTTGAGGGTGCATTCACACCAGCCCTGTTTAATCCGCTTCAATCAAATATGTAGTTCATTTATCTGAAAGAAAGACAAAAAAACAGGTTCATTTGGGGGGATGTGAATGTGTAATCAAACTCTGATGTTGAGCAAAAAAAGCAAACTCTGGTCCGGCTACAAACCAGGTCTTGGTTCAGGTGACGTGAAGTCTGGTGCGGTTTGAATGCATATGTGAACGCCAAGCAGACCAAAGAACGCTTCAAAAGCAGGAAGCGTACTATAGCACAGGGCATTCTGGGTAAATATAACCAAAAAAAAAGTGCTCGCTGGAAAAAAACATATTTGATATACATTTATGATTACCTCAAGATATTAAATGGATCTCCTATTACCACAACAAAAAGGTGATTTTTGATATTTTTCTCAGAATTGGCCAGTTAATTCCCATGAATTCAATGTGAAGTTTCTGGGGATTTACCAGAGATTTTCTGCTGCTCCCCACCCTTTCATTTGTTTTCATATATATTTATGTATTTATAAAATGTAATCTTTTTTTATTAATATTTCTCTATGAATAGACCGAGAAGCACAAAACGCACGTGGTACAAGCTAAGCCTGGGGGCTAAACCAAAAATTATCCAAGACCGAAATTTATGTCAACGGCCGACGCCATTTTGCCTAAATTGGTATATTCACTATTTAAAGGAAATGAAAGTGGTTTGTCTTTTTTGGTTGTGTATAGGTTAGACTATGCTCATGTCCCTTTAAGATGCTGCGCTACTTGTACAGATTGTAGTCACATGACTCCACACCATCTAGTTGCCAGAAAGATGTGAAAGGGACTGTGAGGTTGAGGAAATACGAGTCGTTGAAGGTGGAGCTGCAGCTCATTCCCCCCTCAAAAAAAGCATCATTCATTAGGCAACAGTTTGGGTTCAGCAAGGACATTAGATGTTATTTCACACTTCGAAACTTGTTCAGTGTGTTTATTTGTTCAATAACAACTAAAAGCACACATTTTTCTTAATTTAGTTGCATTAGCTGTTTTAACGTTAATTAAAGTGGCAATAAAAATAACTGCGAAAAACTGGTTCAGAGGAATTATACTATCAATGTAACTGATTGCGAAGTATTTCTCACATTCGGTGTGGGAGGGAACAGTATTACTGTCCATTTACCGTTGTTGAGATGAACTCTTCAGTAAATCGCGATGTTGATTTTAGGCCATATTGCTCAGTCATAGCACAGTTTACGGCAGCCTAGCCAAGTTCGGTACCTGAAGATTTGATAAAAAAAAATTACAAAGTAAAGTAGGACAAAAATAATCAGGAGAAGACTTGGGGAACAAGGAGTGTACAATTTATTATTTGCCATTTCTAACTCAGCTGTTCAAATTAAATCCAGCGCTGTGTGTGTGTAGAAGCTCCTGGAAGAGGGGAAAGAAATATCTATGATAGAGATGGCGACTGAGGAAGAGGACAGTGTGAGCCTCCCTAGAGAGGAAGGACGAACGAATAGACAGGGAGGAGGTAGAGGTGGTGGGAGCAGGCAGGCTTGGATGATTTTGGTATGAATGCATGCATGCATACTGCCTTGTATGTGTGTGTGTGGTGTGTGTGTGTGGTGTGCGTGAGAGAGGGCGAACAATGTGTGGGTGAGTTTTTAGCGTGCGTATGCATATTAATGTATGGATGCACTCCTCTCGCTTCCTTCCATCTCCATTTATGGCGCGTTAACGTCTGCCTCCTCGCGAGGGAGAGCACGTGTGTGTGTGTGTGTGTGTGTGTACGTGCTCGTGCGATCATACGTCCGTGCTCGGTGTGCGTCTCGGATCTATGTGCTGCATACGTGTGTCTGGCTTTGCGTTGCGACTGCGCATGTCTGCCGCTGTGTGTGGGTGGTTTGGGTGCTTAGCTCTACAAGGTCTGTGTATCTATGTGTGTGTGTGTGTGTGTGTGTGTGTGTGTGTGTGTGTGACAGAGAGAGAAAGTGGGTGGTATATGCACAGAGGATGAGATTTGTTTTTTTTCTTCCAACAGAGTGGCGTACCTTTCTTTTTTATCCACATCTGCAGTATGCGTGTACTGTACCCGGCGAAGAAATGTAAAGTAAATTCAAAGTAAAAAAGCAGAGCAAAATCATGAATTTTTTACATTTTAGGCTCCTCGCTAAAACAAGATGCTTGTCCAGGCCCTGGTCAGGCGTCCTGAAGAAACCTGCAGCTGCAATTTCCTGACAACTCCCTCCCTATCTCTCCTCTTTGTTTACATCTCTTTCTTTCTCCATACGTACAATTCTCTCTCTCTCTCTCTCCCCCTTTGTCTGTTCAGCAAATACACACACACACACTCACACACAAACAGAGGAAGGGAGCTGAACGGCGTCGGTCCCTTGTTGCTTCATTACGCGCGCCATCGTTTTCGTCTCGACTCCATTTTCTTTACAGAATGCAAATCCCTGCCAATATATGTGCATCCTGGTGTGTGTTTGTGTGTGTGTGGGCGGTCTGTCTACAACAACAGATGGAGCTGCCAAATAGGTTGCTGTCTGTGTGGGGATGTGTGTGTGTGTTTCTGTGAGCTATCTGAATGCAAATCTGAAAAGTCGCCAGGCGTAGGTAAGTATAATCAGATGAATCAGAGGTGATTTTTTTTTTTATGCTTATTGCGCCTCCTAATAATTGAGGAAGGAAGGCACCGAGTGTCCCACGGCCGCCGTGTGCTGACCAATCGCAGGAAAGCAGGGGGAAGAGACGCAGCCAATCATGAGGTGAATATCAACCAGACTGTTAAAGCAAGTGACCGAGTGGGTTCAGACAATTATTCTAATTATCCTGGATTTGAGCAGAAAGCTGAGGGGAAGGTGGCGCCGCGCCGCGCCTCCTCCTGAGGAGGAGATGTTTGTTAAGAATCTCCCAGGACAGATGAGGCATTGCGGCACTCTGCCGTCACACGAGCCAAGCTTCAAACCAGACAAAGACACAAGAGTGAGAGGAGAGAGAAGAGGCTGATGATCCTCTTTTTTCCCCTCTCTCTCCGTCTCTCTCTCTTGGTCTGCTATAGGAAGATAAACACCTCAGTGCTCTTTTGTTAATGCTGCAGGATTTAGTGTGGAGGGGGGAGTAGAAATAATAAAAACCCAGGGATGCACCGATCAATCTGCCACAGATCGAAATCGTCCCAACTTTCCCTCAATCGGCAGGTCGGATCTTGAAAAATCGGAATCTACTTCCTGTTCGTTAAATGCGTCCAAACTGAGAAGGTCGTCCATTTTCAGTCCGTAAATGCATCCATCCCACAGGGGGCACTAAAATAATCAGATCAAGGTTTGAGGTGCATCGAGTATAAATAGGGACAATCTTAATTCCTTAATCTACTGTTTGATTCAAAAACAACTACCTCTGTCTACGAACCCTCAGCACATTCTTTTGTTTAACGTTCAAGACGAAAAAAGCCAGAAACTTTCAAAATGGGAATCAACAACTCAGACCAACTCAGCAAAAAATAAAATGAATCTGTGCAGGAAAAGCCCAGTTGGTGCATCTGCACAAAAAGCTAAAGCGACTCCAAACAGTAAACACAGCTTGTGGAAATGCAATTGGTCAATTTTATTTGTGTGGCACATTTCAATGACGGGCCAGTTCAAAGTTACACCAGAAAAATATAATACAGTAACCAATTATGAAACGAGCATTAATCACTACATTTAGTCAAATCAAGAAAAAATACACAAAATATGTTGAATATGTCCTCTAAAGCCACTCCTGTTTAGTAGTGGCTTTAGCCTTGACTTAAAGGAACTCTGTGTTTCAGCATTTCCGCAGTTTTCTGGAAGTTTCTTCCAGATTTGTGGTGCATAGAAACCGGAAGCTGCTTCTCCACAAAGCACTAAAGATCCATCCACCCAGTAGTTAATTTCCTTTAACTTGTTTGTTTGAATTCTTCTCCCCTCTGTCCTGAAAGGTTCTGCTTGTAAATATATTTTTCCCACAGCTGGAAAAGCCATTCAGACATGTTGGCAGTCACACCTCCCAACTGTGGTCTTTATATGAAACACCGTGTGTGTTCTTCGTCTGTCGTCACACGTTAGAAAATGGGAAAAATGATGTGAATGATGTGACTGAGCTGCAGCGTAGGGAATTATTTTTAAAAAAATCTGGACTTGTTTTTCAAAAATATGCATTAGAAGACAATGTTTAAAAAATGTCCTTGTTCTTATTACAGCGGGAAACTTCCTGAAATGTCCAGTAAATCAGTGTCAGTTTACTTTGGCTTATATTAAAAAGTAATAATCATACGCAATTCTTGAGAGCTGCACTGTTCACCATAGTCACAGGTGAAAAGAAAGTACATCTTTTCACTCCTAGGGTTTTATTTATCTGATTTCAACTAGGATTCTTAAATATGCAAAAAGGAAACACGCACCCCCCTAAACACACACACACACACACACACACCCACACACACATTGGACTGTTGAATGAAATAAGCCGGAATGATCTGGTTTCAAAAAGTGAAGGAATCTTTCCCGCATTGTTTCGGTCTTTAGAGCTCTACAGAAATCCAGATCCAAGCAGCGCCCTAAAGGACCTGCAACAACATTTCAGTCAAGTTGAGGTTTTGACTGGCTGATTTCAACATTCTTTTATTTTTCTTACGTTTGGCATCAGCAGGCCGATCCACTTTGGGCCAGGTTTTGGTTGTTAGACGGACTCTATTTGACTCAAGGTTTTACGATGGACTTGGAGCCCAGGTCCGGTTCCACAAAGCCAAAACAAATGAGCTGGATCTTTTTCATGGATAGAGGGGAGAAGATTTTCACTTGGTAAGGATTTATTATTTTACTATTTAGACCAGGGGCACAGGGAAAAATCAACCTCGATTTCCTTAATTTTGTGAGATTGGCAATTGGCTGATACTTGAAAAAACAAAATTATCCTCTGACCTTATCTACCTGCATTAGCCCAAATTGGAATCGGCAGGCCAGGTTTTTTTAAAGATCGGTGATGGTCTGAAATTTTTGTACCCCTAGTTTGGACAGTTTGGATTTTTAACACATTTTTAGCAGTTATAAGAATAACCATAATCCAAATTCTCTTATTCATCACCAGAGCCTAACAGTACATCAGTGATTTTAAGGGCTTCAAAAATTGGTGGACTTTTTTCATGAGGCATTGTTTGCAGCTTTGATTAAAATATTTGAAAGTTTTATTTGGAAAGAGGCAATAATAAGTATTAGTTTATGTAGCAGAGTGGATGGGAACTACACTGAAACAAATTGACCTCAGTGCTGTTTTACTGTCTGTTCATTCGATTAACATCTCCTAGATGCAGACAAGAGAACAAAATAAAAGGAACACATTTTAAAACGGCATTTCAACAAAGAAATATCTCCAAAACATAAGTCATGTATTTGTGTTTTATTAGAAAAAAAAGATTATAGGAAATTGTTATAACAAAAGTTTACACCGCTTTTGCCTGAACTACAAAATGTGTAATTAGAGATGGATTGGTCAGTTTTCGACTAGCCAACACCAATTAACATAAGTTAAATTATAATCACAGAATTCAAAATACTCTGTCTCGCCTTTCTGCCATAATGGGCCATTAATTTCGCTCAGTAGAACAAGATGTGACATCACAGTGTTAGAGCGGTTCTTGTGAAACAAGACGTTCCAATTACTTTTAAACCAACAGAAAATAAATATGGAGTTAACATTTTAAACTGTCTTTACATTTCATTTTAGCAATAAGCGTGATTAGTGCAGTTTGCATTGCTAAAACTTCTGAGTGTATTAGAGAATTTTCAAAAGGAGCCAGTATTTCCAAATCCAACATGTTTGTCAACAGAAGAGTTCATCGATGGAGATGTTTTCTGTTTATTTTAGGTTTCTTCTGAAAGTCTTGCTCTCTCTTAATTTCCTGCAGCCTGAATGACCCTTATCTCTACATGTAGTAGAACAGTTTCTTACATCTGTGCTTCCTCTGAAAGGTTTTTTTTAACACTTCACTGATGCAAAAAAAAGGCTGAATTGTCTTCACTCAGCAACAGCGGAGCCACTGAAGATTGTTTTAATCACGTTCTTGCAGCTCTGTGATTTGTGCTTGCTGATCAGATCCTTTTATTTTTCTTCCTGTTTCCAATGGTCAGGGTGGATCAAACTGAAAACCGCATCTCTAATAAGAAGTTAGGAATTGGATCTCCTAGTGCCATATGCTGTTAATCGCGTTGTTTGCCCTCTTGTAGGGCAGCTACTTAAAGACAACGTTCTGTCTCGTGTTTGGGTGTTTGTGTGTGTGTGTGTGTGTGTGTGTGTGTGTGTGTGTGTGTGTGTGTGTGTGTGTGTGTGTGTGTGTGTGTGTGTGTATGTGTGATAATGTTACATTTCATTTTGCTTTTTTTGTTTCACATTTGAGTCTTTAGTTATCAAGCTATTTTTAAAAGAGATGCTACTAATATTTCATCTTTTAACGCCTGTATGAAGTTACTTAAACGGTTGATACACGGTTAGGTGTAAGATAGTTTAGAAAAAAAGAGAACAGCATATTTTTACATTGAAATTGTATGACTGAGGTGCTGTGGACATTGTGAGGGGGAGATGGGTGTTTAATGCTGGACCAGATGTTTAGTTTTTACTGTACCGAGGATTTTGCCGGGCAGGGTCAGGGGTTGCCCCGACTGAGGAATGGATGGATGTTACAGGAAGGCAAAAAACACTGAGGCTCACTTCAAGTAAATTCTGCAAGTCTAAATGACTGTTTTAAACCAAATTGTCATAAATAAAAATGTACTCACTCTTAAAATTATCAATTGACCCAATCAAGTTTACAATAACTGGTTCTTGAACCAGCTTTTCCTCAAAGCATAAGCTACCGCTACATGAATGTTTAAAATCCTTCTTTAAACGCCACCTGGTGGCCAGGTCCAGGTGCTGCGGCTTGGAGGAATGAGGGGGGGGGCTCAACCACTGCAGCAACTGCCAAAACCCACCATGTGGCGGGAAGGAGGGGATCCCAAAAAGCGGTGAACTATGATTGTAAAAGAGTCGATCACTGTATTCATTTGAGCACCTTAACGGTGGACGCCATAGATCCTCCACCGCTATTATCCAACATACAGGATACCCTCCAAACATGTCCGCCAACAACGCCAAATAGATTGAAAGATACTGACATCACTTCCAAAAAATTGTAAAAAAAAACCCAAAACAAACAAGAGCCACTTGTTTGTTTGTCTGACGTCTCCATCCGTTCGTCAGTCTGCATCGGTTAACTCCTGATCTCATCCAACCCACAGATGGGGGGGAAAAAGTGACTTGTAGAGAGTGGAGGAAAAAAACAATAAAAAATAAAGCACCTTCTGGGGAGCGCTCCACTTTCCTGTAGAGCCAAAGCCCTCTGCACCTTTCTGAGCACGCTCACTGTTGTCACTTCCTATCTGTGGTATATGAATGCTGGCATCTGAAGAGGGACTTTTTGCTTGGGGAAGGGGTAAAAAAAGGGTGTAGATTTAATATGAGGAGTCGTTTTCTATGTAATTCCTTGTTTTTATTGTTTTTACTTTTATGTACTATTGCCTTGTTATTTGATTTCTTTCCCCTTCTCTCTTCTCTGAAAGATGTTTATTGTTGAAATGATGAAGGGTGAACAGTTGAAGCTGTCTCCCCCCAGGTGGGGTGAGGAATGAGGTCCTTGGAGATCGTCTAGTTGGGTGGAGTAAGACAGGTGATGAATTGAACAGGGTTTTCACACAGGACTGGAAATCTGCACAACATGGAGAAAGAAAAACCCATCTCCTAATTTCAACTGACGATTGATCGAAATCTCAGAGGATCTGAAGAAATTGTGCCATCTTTCAAAAAGTTAAGAAAGCAGTTGCTTTCTACAGATTTAAAGAAAATGGGCTCAAAATGGAAAAAAAGTCCAATTCTACCAGCAAGTGTTGAAATCGTGTCTTAATGCAGCTGATAATCATTTGCTGACAGCCACCTTTTCTCTATGCAAACCATCTAAGAGGCATGGAACCACAATATCAAGTAATCTTTCAATTCTAAACATACATAGTGAGCTTTAATAAATTTACAAAACAATTTGGCTCCATTTTATATAGACGAGCAAAATTTAAACGTTCACTCCTTAGTGTCTCAAACACAACATTTTAGTGGATCTTAAAGGCTTAACCTGTTATTCAAAGTGTAAATAGATAACACTGTTTAGTTTTCTGGTTTAATTTTCCCGTTTCCGACATAAAATGACAGCAGGTTTCACCGTCGGAGACCTTGTGTGCTTTCGACTTACAAATTTTGTAATGAAAAGGTGGAAAGTGTCCAACGAAGACAGACATGTTTTCAACACTTGATCCCAGTGTAACTTACAGAAACAATGGGTGGATTTTTTTTATTCCTGTGTGATAACCCGGTTGAAATCCACAAGGAATGTTAGTGACAGTGTGATCACATGTATTAAAAAAAAATCTTGACTTGAGAACTGACAAGGGCAGGAAGGAAGCGCAAGACCTTCTTGAATCAAGATGGCAATACTAAGGTGACGTCTTTACAGCTTATCCCTCCCTCTCTGTCCTCCTCACCGTCAGCCTTTTTCTCCCATGATCCTCGGCGGTTCTGCTTTGACCGCCTTCACCCGCCTTGTGGGACTCCGAAAATCTTCATAACTTCCTTCTGTCTTCTTCTCTGTGGTCTTTTTAATCCACGTCTGTTTACTTTGCTCCGACATCCCCACACACCAGAGACAAAACACATACTTCTATATATAAAGCTCTATACACTGTATATGTACACATTACAAAAAAAACAAAAAAAAACAAACGAGAAAACCTCTGAGATGCATACGCTCTCCCACGCACCTGCACACCGTCAGGATACGTGTGTGTGTGTGTGTGTGTGTGTGTCTTTGTGTCGCTGATGCAGTTTTAAGATGAAAAAAAAATCACCAGTTTACCTCTGGAGCTCTCAGCCATAGCAGACTTTAATCTCAGCTCTGCAAGCAGCTTTCTGGACTGCTGTGGCTGCCATTACAAAGCAGGTTAATATATATATATATATACATATATGTATAAAAAAATGTTGGTTTGTTTTGAGTGTCAAAACGGCCATTTTGAACACACACACAGTGCAGGGCTTTTACAGGAACGGGACGCAAGCCGAGAGTTCATGTCAACTGTCTTACCTCAGAATCATACTTACAGAGCAGGGGGAGGGGCGGGGCTTGCACAGGACCATAGCAACTGTCAACAACCATTTTTGAAAAAAAAAAGACTCAAAAAAAAAGAAAAGAAAGAAAACCACCTCTTGATTGTCTCTGGTGTTGTTGGGCGAAGATAGCTTACAGAACTTCTTCTTTTCTCAGTTTCCGGTATAAATATATAAATATATGAACTGTACATTACAAAATAGAAGCACTATCAAAGTTTGATTGTTAGGTGTGCACTCGCAGCATGAGGTATTATTCTTTATTACTCTTCATAACTCGGATAAATGAAAAGGTGAAAACAGATTTTTGAAGGTTTGTAAGAAAAAAACCCTAAAAACAAAATAATGCAGTAGCATCCATCGATGTCAAAGAATATACCCACCTTTCACCCCCACTCCACACACACACACACACACACACACACATCCAAGACCTCCTACCCTCAGTCCCGCCACCTCCATGCAAGCCGATTGTTCCTTACACCTCAAACTGCCCCGTGTCCACGCCAGTTTTTCCCTCGTGTTCAAAGTGCCAATAAACTTTGTGAATTCCTAACTGTGACCCAGAAATAAAGATGATTGCACATTAACTACTGTAAAGAGGAAAAGAAACCAGACTGATGATCAAAAATGAGGAAAAATATGGATATCCTAATAAAAGATTTGTAATAAAACAAGACTGAACTGAACTGCTGAGTTATGTCTTTCTGTTTCGGTGTCAGTTTTTCTCCCAGTTGAGTTCTTTGGTAACCAGGCCCCAAAAATGGTTTATGCTGCAAAATTCCTTCTGTGTCAATCTATAATTTTTTATAGATAAGAAAGTGTGAAAAGATAGAAAACGTGAAAAGCTTTTGGCTGGTTGGACTGTGACATTTGTAAGACCTTTGTACTTTAAGCCTTTAGATGACTTTGGCAGAAACCAGACACCGTTCTTAAAGAATGTGAAGGAACCTGGCTGATCTTTGACGGCTTTCCTTTAAACGTCTCACAATATATTCAAAATAGTATTTAATAGATGAAGAAATCATCCGTTAATGTTATCACAGTAAATGTTTGATGATTTTTGTTGGAGCCAAGGATGTGAAGCACTCACACCTTTTTTCCACAAGCTTCCCCACACAAATTGTGTCCTAGTGGTGCAACTAGGCTATTACAATAAAATAAGAAGTAAATGTCAGGAGGTCATAATGTGATTGAAACAGGGATACCAGATTGACATCAATACCAGTATTTGCATGTGTTGGAGCTTCAACTTATCAATATGCAGACATGATTGGTGGGGTGTTCAACTGACACAGAGAAGCAATGTCAATTGTTCACAGTTGGGAAATACAGTCATATGAAAAAGTTTGGAACCCTATTAATCTTAATTATTTTTATCTCTAAATATTTGGATGTTTGCAACAGCTATTTCAGTTTGATACAACCAATAACTAATACCAGTTCAAAGTTTCATATCTGTACATCCCAATCACAATAAGTTTACGGTACATATATGAGGTATTTTGGTTGAGCAATTTTTTTTTAAAATTTGCACCTGAATTTTATTTTTCCTTTACCTCCAAGTCATAATTATCCATAATCAAGAAATAAGTGTTGCAAGGACGGCCTGATCTAGACAAACTTACACATGCCATGTTATTTAGATTTCTTGTTGATGGATTTAACTGAAATCCATCAGTGCCTCAGATTTTATTTTTTGCATCCATCCCCTAAATTATATTTTCTCTAAACTGTTCTCTGATTTGCTTTCAGTCTTCTTTTGTCTTCATACTGTAATGGTAGGTCCTAGTGAAGGGACCTTCCAGACACAGCTGTTTTTATACTATAATCATCTGAAACACACTGTCCACTCAAGTCAATCTCCTCTCCCCTCATTATGAGACGACTAGCAGAAATTGGCTGGACTTCTGTTGAAACAGGTTAGTGACTTCAAAGGGAGTGAATATTTATACACTTACTTTATGCTATATGTCATTTTGTAGAAATCAGTTTTTACTTTAAAAGTAAAAGTAAAATCACTTTTACTTTTTTTGACCCTAAAGGGGTCAAAAAAAGCCTAATTTTGTTCATCATGACCAATTTGAACAAGCAATAAAAAAAGGGTGAATCATCCAAACGGGCGAATACTTTTTACAGACACTTTAAAAACGCCAGCCTCAGGACAGCAGTCAGGTTATTTTCAGAACGACGTCCAGGCACAAGGGACCAACTCTGTTCATTCCAGCTAAACCAAATGCAATTTCACATGACGGTTTGGCTCTCTAGAGAAGGATGTGACCAAGTCTCCATTTTGATAAGTGCCTCTCAATTAAAAACTCACTCGCACTGTGTCTTCCAGCAAGCGAAGGTTTCTTACATGTATAAAAAAAAATCAAAAAAAAAAAAAAAGATCGCAGTAGGAACAGAGACTCAAAATACTGTATTCATTCAAACATACAGGTCAGTCAGTGTACAGGATTTTCTAAATGAATTTGGTTGCTTCACGGAGAACAAATCTGATGACACAAATTACACCAAGAAGATGCAATCAGACAATGTTCAGGGACTTTTACCTGATCAGACTGGACTCAAAACTGCCAACATGTAAAAAAAAAAAATGGCAGCCAAGGACCATAAACAGTGACAAAAAAAGAAAGACAAATCATATTGCTTATGGGCACAAAAACTACTTCATTGTCTCATAAATAAGTCATAGTTTGACAAAAACAAACGCTTGTCTGCAGCCGTCTTGCAGGTAGATAAATCCTGATGGCTGGCAATGATTCAAGACTTTTAATGGCAGTTTTTTAACCCCACGCCACTCATAAGAATCAATAATAACTAAATAAACCGTCTCAATTTTAATAAAGTTTAAAGTAACCTGTTAAAGCAGAACTAAAACCAATCTTCAGTTTCCTATATCACATTTTTATCTACAACACTGAATCGAGTGAAGGCAATTTGATAAAAACAAAGTACTCGATACTTTAAATACAGTAAGTATTTAATGCAGTCACATTAGATGTTTGTGGGAACTGAAATGTGCCTCAAGTTCTGTAAAAAAAAAAAAAAAAAAAAAAAAAGCATTACAGATACTTTAATGGTTACTGATGTCCAGTTGACAACAGATCTTACAGGTGGCACTGAAGTGCAAAACATGTTTTGAGGAGTTTTACAAATAAGATTTTTTTGTTCGTTTCTTTCCACTGAATATGTAAAATTCACACATTAGGAGACATAAAAGCACCAAGTGGACTAAATCTCACTTGGCTGTGGCAGTGGGAAGGATTTTATCTTCAAGCCAAAACTTGATAGAGAATAATGTATCCTGACCCATTTGTGGACAAATGGTATGAAAGTTTGTTTTTCCTCAGAACAGAGACCCCAAAATGTCAAATTAAGACTTTTGGATTTGAGTTAAAAACAAAAGTACAGTAAAATGAATTTACTTTCAAACACACACACGGACATTAAAGCATTGTGATTATGATGCAGCATTTTAGCACACCTTAGTGTCGCCTGAACAGATAAAACAAACCCCCTCAGCATCCAGCAGAGGGCGCTGTGAGCCTAACTCTGGCCCGCCACAAAGAAGCATCTTGCCCAGCAACCGTTTCTCTCCGCAATTAGCAGACGCTTTTGAATAAAAGAGGCGAACCCATTCGCTCGGAGTCAAGGCCGCCTCTCATCAGCCAGCGACAGTAACGAAGTCCTGGCCAATCACGCGGGTTGATGTCTGACGGCGCTGCGCAGGCGCGTGGCGGCAGCCGGACTCTTTCAGGGCGGGAAATAAAACGGTTTTCTTCAGGAATCCATTCTTTTCCACACCAAACGTGAAGTGCATCTCTCTCTTTTTTTAAATCGGTGTTTTCAGTTATGACTAACGCTTTCCTCTTGGACGAGACGTGGATGTGACCCAGGCTGCCCCAGACCCGGTAGCTTAACTGATCATTTGCAGGTCATTTGTCATTCTAATTAGCAGGTAGGCACATGAACATGACGCACGGTTCAAAAATAGTATAAAAATATAGTTAAGGCAACAGCCCCCACTCTCTGTGTTGGGTTAAAACACCAAGAGATAAGATTGTAATTAATTTAATACTTTTTACCAAAGTACCTCCATGAGTGTGTTTCTTTGAGTGGATTCTCCAAACCACACCGTTCTCAGTGACGGCTCTAAATAATCTCCAGAAGCATGAAAATGTGCAGATTTGTGTTTGTAGCCCAACACTTAGCATCAATAATCGCGACGCACAAATATGAAAAACGCCTCCGACATTCTCTCAAAGTTCTTCTTCTTTCCACCAGATCCATTAGAAACGGATCTGACGATGGCGTCCTAACCTTTCGGTGCAGGCCGCAGTTTTCTCCTCGGTGTGAGTAAAAGGAGTGATTTTAGGAGGGAAAGGAAGAGCAGGAGACATTCTTCTTTCCATTGTTTCTGTCCATTCATCCTGACAGGTGAACGTCGTCAAGAGGTCAAAGGTCTTCAGAGAGCAAAGAAGAGGATGAGGACGACAATCATGATGGCGACCAGCACGCCAATGGCGCACCACTGTCTTCGACCTGGAGGGGGCAGCAGAGGGGAGAAAACTGTTGCTGCAGTCTGCTGGATTTCTTTTTCCTCAACATGGTCTAGAAAAATATAGAATTAAATCTGATTTTTTTTTTCCTGATCTGATTTGCTATGAAAAAAATAAATGTATATGTAAAATATTTATATTCCCGCCCCTTATGTTCCTCCTTCCTGTCTTCTTTCACCATCCCTTCAAATCCATTCTTCCTTCTTTCATTCTAGTACTGTTCACTACCTACTTTCATTCTTTCTAGCGACATTCAGCAATCCTTCCATCCTTCTAGTGTTGTCCATCTTTCCTTCCTTATGTTCTTGTGTACTTTTTCCTCCATTTCTTCATCTCTTTCTTGTGTCATTCCTTCCTACCTTGTCTTTGCTTAGTTGCTTCCTTTTTTCTGCCCTTCTTGTCCTTTCTCAAGTCCTTCCTTGTTTGTGCCCTTCCCCTATTTTTTGTCCTTGATTCCCTCATTCGTTCAACGTGTCCCGTCTTCCTTACGCCCTTCCTTCTTTCCACTCACTGTGTCCTTCCTCCTGGCCTGTCGTTTGTTCTTTCATCCTTCTGTCCCTTTTTAACTTCCTTTTCTTATATCCTTCCTCCCTCCCTTCCTTCCCACCTTTGTGCCATCTTTCAGTATTTTGAGGTTCCTTATACAGTGTCAGAGCATAATTCAGAACTTTGTCATAAATTTGTGGAAATCTTTGTATTTAAATATTACAAATTGTGTGGTTTGAGTCTGGAAAAGCACAAAAGGAACTACTTGAACATCAACCTCGAGTCTCAGAGCACAGAGTCAAACGCCGTAAAACAGACTGTTTGGCTGAAAGGCTTTCCGAACCCCAAGGAAAAGGCTGGTACATGTGTTTGCTTACTGCTGGTCATGTGCGAAACCTTTTCCAGCTTCTTCAGGACTGAATCCATGCGGGATGACGTCTGGTCCATCTCATCTCCAAAATCACCCAACATGCTAAAACAAAAGGAGACCAGATAAACAAACTGAACCGAATGATGTCAAAACACAAATATGTGAAAGGAGCCAGGACAGAAATCTGGTTGTGAGCAGAACTGAGCAAACTTAATTCGACTGGTTGGAAACTAAGAACTTATTTTCTTATATGCCAACAAATTGAGCTGCATCAACACCCACTGTGGAAGTTATTACAGCTCAGCTGCTACTTCCCTTCTGATCAACCATGTTGGGATAGAAAATATTAGCAATCTCCAAGAATTCACCTCTGCTCTTGATATGAATAATAATCACAATCACAAGTCTGCTTTATCTTAAAATAAATGAAAAAAAATGAATCTGTTTTTACTAGTTTACAACAATGTCTCTTAACAGAATCATTAATCTGGAGCTTATCTGGAGCTTTCCTTTTGCAGATACTCCGATTTAAATATACTAGGATCAAGAAACAATCTTTAGATTTTCCTAGCTGAATCACATTGACGCTGCTTATTTGGTTAAGGTTTACAGTAAAATTCAACAAATTCTTGAGGAAGTGAAAACCACCAAGATGAATGGCTCTGTGTAGGCAGCAGCACTCACACAGCCTGTTCGTCCAGTTCATCTCCGATACGTCCAGACATGTCTTTGAGCACCCTGATGCTTCCTGACACCAACTCCAGCTGCTCATCCTGCTCCTGTATGATCAGCTACGCGCGCGCGCACACACACACACACACACACACACACACACACACACACACACACACACACACACACACACACACACTTGTTTCAGTCTCAATGACTAACATCCGTCTCCAGGATGTTTACTTTAGCAACCTTTCAGTCACCTTTCCCCAAACTTCCGCACATAACTGTGAACTGAGAGCTCATCATAAAATGATGCATTTTATTCAAATATTTTTCTTCGTCACTAAAAGAAAGCAATAAAAGTTCTGATTCAGCTCAGAAACTACAGTCACTGCGAAAAGAATGCAGCATTTTTTTCTAATTCATCTCTGACTTTACCACAGGCTTACAGGAAGTGTAATGATGACACACTTGCATCGTTCCACACCACAGGAGGTAAAACAAAAAAACATCTAATTCAGTCTGACGCTGAAAGGAATCCTTCACTTCATTCACAGTGAGTCCCACGTCCTTTACTCATCTTTTTCTCCCTCTGTGGTGCCTTTGATAACATCTCTTAGTAAGGAAAAAAGAAAAACGGAAAACATTTGAATCAGGAAGGGTTTTTTTTTCTTTTAAGTTGGGTTACCTCTTATATGAAATACTATAAATGCTGTTGCATAAATAGTTCACAAACCTCTTAAGTTTCACATGTAATGGCACAGACATTGATTAATAAAATGTAAAGTATGGCGATATTTTTTATAGAACCTCAGAATGACCAGATCTGTGAGATAAAGGTGGGCGAATCGATTCACAATATCTAGAATATCGATACCCATTTGGTATCAGTTTGGTAAGGTGGATGCATCAGTTTCATATTTCCTTTTGAAATTTTATTTTTGTAGTTTTTCAACTCTACCCCCAAAAACCATTTTATACTGATTTGCTCTCAGATGATAATTTTTTGCCCTTTTGGGAAAAATTGCATGCAAATTTGTTTTATCTACCGTCTCTGTTTAACATGTTTGTATGTTATTAACATATTTTGTAAACACCTTTCATTTGTTGTCCAAATTCTGATGAGGTTTGAACAAAATAATTTAAAGGAGAAAAAACAGAAAAAAACCCTAACGATTAAAGTTTGATGATATACCAAATGTAAATAGTAAAAAGTATGAATATTATTATCGGCAATACTTGGTATCAGATCGCTGTGGTATCACTCACATGTACATTAATTAACACTTTTGCAGCCATATTCCTTTAGAATTAAATAGAGCAGCTTTTAAAAAAACATTTTAACACAACCTAAAACTTCCTGGGTATTACTGTCGGTTGTCCTTGGAAACAATGTGATAGCCTTATACTGGATTAATAATGAGTTGTTACTTTAAATCCGTAGTATTTGCCTCACAAAAACATTTAAACAGCCTCGTAAAACTAATTTATGATAATGTCCATAGAAAAATAAAACAAATGCACTAGTTTTAGAAAAAAGTTGGAAATTAAAACTTGGAAAAAAACGTCATAAAGCTCTAAGGTAAATATTTAATGCAGTACTTTTAACAGATTTACTAATAGATGTCTACAAGTTCCAATAAATATAGCTTCATTTTATTTTCTTTGCAACTTAAACATTAGAAAAAAGGTTTTCTGAACAAATAGTTGATTCTTTTCTGTCCAATTTGCACTTTTCCACAAATGTTTTAAGTTATAGAAACATCGACTTGATAAAAACTTTCACCCTCCGTTTTCTGCTCTGCCTCTAATTCTTCCTTCAAATATTTCCTTCTACTCGTCCTTCATGTTGCCTGTGCCTCAGTTCAGCCTCTCCCTTTACCTGCTGCTGCTCCTGCTGCTCCTGAATGTACCTGGAGTTGGCCGACACCAGGTGAGCCTCCAGTCCAGTGGAGCGGTCCTGTTCCTTCACAGCCAGCAGGCCCAGAGCAAACACACGTAAGATCCAAATACGCAAAAATCACAGGAGAAAAACAAAGCTGTGTCGTTTTTAACAATCCACGAAGAAATCTGTGGATCGTTTTGTGTTTTAAAGAAGCGCTGACCTGTCTGCTCTTCTTCTCTGCCCGAGCCACGGCGGACGGGCTGGACAGTTCATCTTTCATCTCCTGCAAGGAAACATTTTCTATTATTCCCCAAATAGCAACACAGCAATCATTTTAAAGGTTTACCTCAGTTCACGAGTTTCATTCATGAGATTTTTCTCTCTGTTGTGCCAGTGAAACCAGTAATAAGCTCCTCTCTGAAAGTTGTCTTGTTTGTCTCAAATGACTTTGTTCTCCTCAGATCTATTTTAGAAATGGTTGATTTCCTTTGAGTGGTTCTAGAAGCTGACTCATATTTTCTTTTCTTTATTTAGGTGAAGTGTTTCTCAACAGATGTGAAAACAAATAAAGTGATGTGTATGGAGACCTCGGGGCTGCTTACAGTAAAAACACAAAAAGTGCTGTGCAGCTCAAGTCAGTGTGTTTTATTGGCAATAATTAACGGTAAAGTTACAGCTGGCCTTCTTCGTGCAGTTCTCTTTTTTGTCATGGCGACCCCATCGAAGGTGATCGTCTATTTGAAAGTAGCTAAACATGTAAAAATAAAGACATTTACACAACATCTAAACAATAACATCTAAATCTAAGCATATTTTCAACGTACTAAACTCTGGGTTTTTTACAAGTTCTCCAGACAGCTTAAAAGAACAGAAAATTAATTTTTAATGGATAAGTACTAGGGCTGTATAATAATATTGATATCGTGATATATATCGATGTTTTCTTTCCTAGAAAAAAAAATTGATATTCATCTGCAAGTATTGTAACATCCAACTGTCACCTTGCTCACTCATTGCTTGCTTCACACCAGGTCATCAGGTTTAGTGATTCCTTCAGATGTTAAGTGTCAAGATTTAAAATATATCAAACTATTCAGAGCAGGTACTTGGTGCATTTTATTAACTTTACAAATGCATGTCAGCTACAGTTTGTACTATTTCAATTAAAAGAAACATGTTTTCTCACCACTTCTTTGATTCATTTTGTCCAGCTGTCCAGTTTAATTCTGTGTCCAACCAGAGCAGGTATTGTGTAGTTGGTGCTTTTAATCATTTTCAGTTAAATTAATTCAATCCAACTTTATAACAGTCACAAAATAACACCAAAATCACTCTGTCCCTCTAAAATCTTTCAGAAAATCGCAAACGTGTATCGAATTGTATCGTTTGCCGAATATCGCAATATATCGTATCGTGGGCAGAATATTGTGTATCGTATCGTGAGATTATTGTATCACTACAGCCCTAATAAGTACTAGACTTTATTTTAAAATGTATTCATCTTTGAACAAGAAATGTACAGGTGGATAAGTGAGAACACAAAAATCTCACTAATATTCACACAAATGCAGATGTTCTACAGACAAATTTGTGGCGATGAAGTTACCTGAACAGACTTCCTGGTTCGCTCCACAAAGTCTCTTCTCTCCTGAAGTTCATTGTCGCCCAGCCTGAACTTCCCTGGATTTGACTCCACGATGCCTGATCCAGTTAAGGTTAATCAAAAATGTCTGAAGTAGTTTACATTTCAACATATTACATTAAATCTTCAAAAATGCTTGAGAAGGTTGTTGCCTCCCGGCTCTGCTCACACTCCAATAAGCATCATTTTTAAGAACAATATCCGTCTGATTTCTGAGCCAGACTGATTCAGTCATATTCCTCATGGCTGGTTTCCTCATATATTCCAGGCTTAACTTGGTTTATCCAGTTTAAATCCCATTTTTCAGTTTGTGTCCTGTGCCTATTAGGGTCCCTGTAATTCATTATCTACTACGCTCCCTGTTGGCCACATATTCTTCAAATATTTCATTGCCAGGCAGAAAACACCCAACTCTTTACTTGTTCCAAACATAATTTCTCTTTCCACCTACTTCACAGCAGAAAACACACCAGTTCACACTGGAATCTTCAATTTTAACTGAATAATTGTTTGTTGTTTTTCTTTCTATAATTTTTTTATTTGTTTGGGTCTGTTTGGGTTTTTTGAGGTGCGTCCTTGAATAAAATGATAATGTCTTTGTATAAGAGACGACCTACTCCTGAGAATGTAAAGCAGCTGACATAATTGGTGTTTCATTTAAACACATTTATAAGAGAGAAAGAGCATCATGTGTGTTAAAAAAATAAACTAGATGTTTACATCTCACTTTTGTGAGTTCTTCATAATGTGTTTCCCCATATCTAGTAGTATATCTAGTATTTCTTTTGATATTTTCAATCTAGAGCTAATTATTTGCTGCAGGTTCATTGTTTTTTTTTTTAGATGTTCACACATCCAATGACATACTGATGTTCAGTGGGGTCAACATGTGAGGTTCTGGATTTAAAGGATACTGATGGTTTCACTGAGGTCCTCCAGGTCCCAGTCGATGGCCCTCAGACAGTTCCTCAGCTCGTTGGCGCTCCAGTCCAGCTCATCTCGGCTCACCTGAGACCACAGACGCCGATGGTCACCAACCAAACGGCTACACAATGTTTTATAATGCGACATTTCTGGTGCAATTACGACAGATACTACAGGTTCCTCTGAAAAACTAAGAAAACTAATGAAAGACAACCAGATTTTTTTTTAAAAGTTACTATTTTCTCATGTCCTTTAGAAAATATCACTTTACTTTATGTATTTTGTAAAGGTTTAATGTCATGAAAGAACACAAAGTCATGCATAAGTATGAAATAGAAAGGAAAATGACACCTGATTTCAACACGACATTTTTTAACACAAAGAAAAAGCTGAAAGTGTGTTGTGCGTTTGTATTAAATCTTTTCTACATTGACAACCCAAAATTAAATTCTATGTAACCCATCGTTGTTTCATGGATGCAGAGCAGGACCAAAGAGCAAAAAGTGAAAGAGAAAGTTTAAACTATCACTTCTGACAATCATACTGGGCAAGGATCAAATCCCAGAATCTAACACCTTTCTGCCCGGCTGTTCACACCTGTTTTCCCTCGTTTGGTGCAGTTTGCTTTCACATTGTTTTTTTTTTTTTTTTTTTAGAAGTGGACAACAATTTGTAAAGTCACAGACCTGAAAAAAAAAATCAAACACGGAAAGTCCAGCTTGCTGGTATTACAACTGCGATACCATTTTGAATGTCATGAGTGGCTCATTAGGCAATTTTTTTGGATTGGAATATTTCTAATTTTGGTAAATGTGTGTTGCTAACAGATACACAACATGCAGGCATAAAATGCCGGATCAGTAACAATTTCAGCATATACAGCAGTAGTGCTAGCTTGTTTACACACGAGGCAAACCATACCAGAATTTGTTTGGAATCAGACCGAGACCACATCAAAAAGCCTGTGTTGGTCCAACAGCATGGTCCACAGAAGAATTCGCTGGAGTGATTTCACACCTGCTCCAAAGGTCCAGACCGACAGTCCGTTTAAAGTGGACCGAGTGTGTCAGGTGTGAATACACTCTTAAACAGGAATGGCAAAAGAAAATGAGGTGGATTAGCAGCGCTGGTGTCGACCTGTACATGTTACTGTGGAATATGGTCCCTGCTGCCAGGATAGTGAGCTGTTAGCATGTCACGACAGTCATGAAACTGTCATACAGCAACGGTCTTTGGTCAGAGGCTTCTTCAGAGTGGTTGCAAGACTGACTGTTGTCAGAGACCCTTCCTGCTTACAGCATGACCATCCACCGCTACTCTTTCAAGGACGGTCGGTGCTGCAGCACCGCTCACCTGTGTTCCCTCCTGCAACAGTTCTTCCCATCGATCAAACAGACCCCGAGCGCGAGACAGGGCCTTCTGCACCTCCCTGGAAACCAAAGACACACAAGGCACAAGCATTACAATGCGGAGCATAGCAGCTGATCCACAGCCTCCTCCATAGACACTTGGCTGAGTACAGATCCGCCTCTAGCTAAAAAAGAAATCACTTCGCCACACTCACTCGCAGCAGCCAGGGTCATTACATTTCAAGCCAAGTAAAACAAAAACGAACCACGATATGTTAAGCGTGTCTTTTAATAACATTCGCAAGCATAAGCACATAAACTATCCCTGCGCCACTGTGTGTGTGTATATACAAGCTAGCTAGCTAGTTACAGCTATGTCCGTGCTAACTCTTCTGGAATAACTTTCGAAAAAAGCCCCGAAGAGTCATTGTGCGGATTATCACTAATAATACTTTGTATATATAAGTAAACATCTTCACGAGAAATAGTTTTTCGGTTTCTTTTTGTTTATTTCTCACCCCTTTACAACGAAAAACGGGTCCTCTATCGACATTGCTTCCTTCCTCTGTAAGCCTAGCGCATGCGCACAGTTGACACACAAGCAGACGTCCCCGCCCCTCCTTCCCTCCTGACACGTACATGTAAATTAAACGCACCTACGTAACAGAATGACATCTGGATGCTGGTTCACTAAAGTTGATCTGACCCTTTAGAAATAACGAAACTCCGGGAAAACAGGCATGTTTACCGGTATGTTTTACCGGTAAACATACCGGTAAAAACGGGTAATAAAATTTAGAAACGAGTCGGTTAAAAATGCAATAATTTAAAAGGCAACTAGCCCACTTATCTCATCTCCTCCATGAAAGAATAAGACAATGGGCGGAAATTAAAAAGCAGAATAAGACTAATTCTAGTAAACTTGGACGCCTTTACAATTGAAATACAACATAAATAGGCAACTAAATGGCTGCCTGTAATCAGTATGCAGCCTTTATTTTTCTCTAAGATGATAATGTTTTTATTGCAGAATCCTTAAACACAGCATATGACAATATTCGTTGTTTTTTTTTACAGAATCTGGACAGTTTAATTTTCGTTGTCCTTTTCAGCCTCAGATCACCAGCCTCCATTTTCAGAAATGTCAGCAAAACTGATGTTCACATCACTTATCAAATTTATATTTGTGAATAATTTTAAAAAAATTCCCTCATCTTTGGCATATAGATTACTCTGAATTGGTTTGGGGCATAAAATCTCACTTAAACTCATCAATTGAGCCAATGGGGAAAATGTGAGTGAAAAAATAAATTCATAAGGTTTTAATACCTTTGGAATGCAGCCCATATCACTTTACAGTACATTGGGAGGGGAAAAAATGCCAAGCTCAGCAAATCCTCCAAATCCCCATCTGCATGTTTCTCACTGCACTTCTTCGCATCCTGTTCCACCCATTGTCTTTGTTCCTGTGGTTTATTCACAATCCAACCCAAGCTGTCCCCAATTCCTTCCTCCTGTCTTCATCCTGTTTCCTCCTCTTCTATCCCAACACCCTGTAACAAAAGCTGCAGCTATGAACAGTCATTATGTCTTCAAAAAAAATTAAAAAGAAGTCGGAATTGCCTTTCTTAAGCTATTGTTTAGAAATATTCCCTTTTATAACACTGGTTTCTTACTTTAGTACCACCATCATAAATAAACAATAAAGATTATTTATTGTTTTTTATGATTTTGCACATCAGGTTAAAAAAAAAAGAAAAAATTGAGGGATTGTAATATTACAAAATCGTGTAACAAAAAACCCTTCACTCAGGCAAGTCTTTAGAATGTACTGACACATTAAGACACATTTAGTAGAACAATGTTTCAATGCAATAGTGTAAACTATTAAACACTCGGTATTTATTTAATTTATCCAGTTTTCTACATTCCTTGTTTTCCATGTTTGGTCATGTGACAAACACAAACTTCCACGTATTTTATTGAAAGTCAGTGTTGTTGGCCAAGGTGAATCACAGTGTGATTTTCAAAATGTTTTATGCATAAAAATTGAAAAAAATGTAGGGTTTACTTTTAGACATATCTTCCAGGTCAACACTTTTCTGTTGCATTTACAGCTAACAAGTCTATGGAGAACCTTCGCACATGAAAAGACTGACAATTTTACCTCAACAGGACTTAGACTGAGCCATTGAAATACTTTGGTCTAAGTTATATTGCTAATGTTCCTGCTAGAAGGTGAACTTAGCATGCTGTTCCCTTATTAACCACCATGTTTTATGGCGGAAATCTCTTCCACGTGTTTGGATAGAAGGATCAGATTTAAGCTTAACACGAACTGCCTACAAAAAGAAGGTGCGCCTTTCTTTGGTAATCGAAAATAAAATGCCAGTTGCAAAACCAGAAGGTGCAGTCAAGCAGGAAGTCAGACCTGCACCATAACAAACAAGAGATGGAGGAATGTATTACTTTCCATGTACTTTCCCCAAATAAAACATGAGAGTAAAGCCTTCGAAAACTTCCTACAATTTTGTGAAAGAAAAATTGAGAGGACATAATTCATCTTGTCCTGAGTGAAAATTTGATAAACAACTCGATATCTGTTGGGTTTTTTTAAGAACATATTAACTCCTGGGATTTACAAATATTGTTTCTGTCCAGACTGGTGTCTTTCTGCTCAGAGGAAAATGTCAGCCATCCGCCACGACGGTTATGTAGCAGGGCAGAAAATCATCTCTGCTGGGGGGAAAAAGAAAAACACCTGACATGAGCAAGTGGGCCATAGCATAACAACAGAAACTGGTGCAGAGATAACAACCACAGTGAGAGAGGAGCGAGTCTAAAAATAGATCCATTACGCAGTGGCGCCCTCAAGTCTTCCTTGTGTCGTCAGCTTAGGAAACCGGGAATAAAACATGACTTCTTCTCTTCCTGTAACACAAAGAATTTCACCAGCACCAATCTCCCCCAAATCAACGCTTCCTACCACCTAAACCCTTTGTAGAAATTTGTGTACATACAGTAGATGGTGATAGTTAAGCTGAACGCCAACCAAAGCAAACATTTGTAGTTCTAATGCAGCAATAGCAGCATTATTTGTAGAGTGTAGGCAAGCTGTATCGACTCCTGTGGTTACAGCAGTGTGAAGCACCTTAGGAATAAACTCAGATTTGTTTTTACACTTCAATAGTTTGTAACGTCAGTAATTTGTACAATATGCTTTTGAGAACACATATTTGAATTTGCATCTCATGAACCATGATCTTCTGAGAGACCTAAGACAAACCGCTATCAATATTCATTGGCGATTCTGTTTAAAATCTCATAGTGTTGTCAAAAACAATTAGGATGCCACGCACCCGAGGTTCCTGGGGGTTTTGGAGAAGAACCAGTCCCACAGCATCACAGACTCTCCCCCGTACATCACAGTGGGTGTGACACATACACACATATTTGTTGTCTTGTTTACGCCCAACCCAACTTGAAATGACTCAGTGGAGGTAAACAAACCTCACATGTTTACGTGATGGTAAGACAATAAAAAAAGGCCTTTATTCGCCCCAACTGTTGCTCACAAACAGTTGGTAAACACTTGTGGTCTAATTGTTATTACAGAGACAAGAGGCTCTGTTTGCTGCAGTTCTTCAACACTCAACTTTCAAGATTTTCCATCCTGTTCACTGCTAAGTGTGACAAGATAAACTTGGGTCTGTGTCCACCCTAGTTGGTAGAGGCTAATAGAAATTGGCTGCTGTGTTACATCATGGTTATATTCCCGGGTAAGAGATTGTTAAGGGGTTAAACTACTACTATTACAAGTGTTATGACTATTATTACTTAATAATGACTTCATTTATAAATCACTTTCAAACAATGTGCTCAAAAGTTGCTATTAGATAAAGTAAAACCAATGCAGAATAAAACAATACTGTTAAAAAAACGACACAATTTAAAACAGAATTATGGCACACAGGATAGAGTGAATGAGTGAGTCTTTAATGTAGCTTTAAAAACCTCTACAAAACTTGCCTGCATAATTTCAGCAATGTAATAAAAGGACCTCATTTATACATCAAGTCTAACCACACGCAAATGCTCTTTACCTTCTCAAAGCAGTTTATGACAGTGGTCAATTTTCAGGATTATTTTGGGATAAATAGTGATATTTTAGAGGGACATTGACCATCAAATCTGTCTTTTCATTACAAAGAAGCAGGAAATTATTAGATTGTCAGGATGGATAGATAGTTTGTCAAGTCAGCAATGTTTCTGATGGTTAAAAGCAAATATAGCTGCAGGTCATTGGAACAGCAGAGAGGCAGAGGGAAAGCAGCAATGGGCCATGTACAGACCCTTGAGGGACCCCAGGCCTAACAGCACCTCTCTGAGCGCTCATTTTTAAAACTCACATTCGCAGCTCTCCCAGACTGATTTCCCGGGAGAGTAAAAAAAAAGTCTACTGGAAAACGATCCGATGTCAAAAGGAGAACTTAAATCTAGCAGAAGCTGGTTCTATGGAGTGGCTTGATTTAAAAGGAGACTGAAAAAGTTGTCTCTAAGCAGCTTACCAGCCACCTGTCAACAAACAATCTGTTCGAGCCATTCAAAGATGTTAGTTGAGAAAGAGTGTGAGATGGGTCAAAAGTTAGAGAGGGACTCAAACTCCCATCCAAGCTTGTTCAAAATTGATAGTACCACCACAGATTAAAAAGAAAAAATGCCTTTGACGAGTTTAAAACAATTACATTTTGTCCAAATGAATAAATTTGTCCAATTGTAAGATTATGCTGCTGCAATAAAAGATTAAATCAGCCTATGGTTTTTTACACTGGACTGTCAACAAATGTGTCTGTTTCTGCAGATACATGTCTGACTGCATGAAAATTGAAACATATTTCCATTTTCTAAGGTTATTTTTATTTTCCCCTCACTTCTGGTAATAATTACTAGAAAGCTACAGTGGAAGTAACTGTTGCAACAGCATCCGTGTTACTTGTGTGGTTGCTGGTAGTGTGCTGTGGCTTTTCAGAACTATTTTATTTAACCAAACGAAGGACTTTCAGAGCAGAGCGTGAGTCACCAAAACCAATAAAGTTGGTCACCATAGCAGAAAAATAATCAGCTGCAACTGATTAGAGGCAATTGTCCTTTTGTAAATTTGTATGCAAGCAAGTTTCCAAATTGTGTTAATTATATGTACTGATGGAAATATGCACTGCAAAACCGGTTGAAGGAAAAAAAAAGACTAAACAAGTAGGAATATAGAGATAAAATGAACCTGGAAACTCTGAAATTCTACTGTTGTTTCTAGAAGTCAACGTCTTTATTGTTTCCCATGTTTCCTCCTTTAATGTCTGCCAGTAAATGTCATATTTCTGCAACTAGGTCAACTCCCGGCCCTACCAACCAACCAGTGTTTGTTCTTCAGAGAGAAACACAGCGTGGAGAAAAAACAGGCCCCACCCTGCTTCTGTGTGTTCATGCACTGCGCTGCACATTTGGCCGCAGGCAGAGGCAGTGTAAGGATAATCACACACAACACCGTCTCCATGGCAAACGCCTGGCTGCAGACCTAAAGACAAGGGCATCGCTTTTGCACATCGCATGTAATGTAAATCTCCAAATCTACCGCTCGAGGAAACATTTTTTTCCCCCACAAAATAAAGCATTTTATTTCCAATCTTTTTTTTTATCCACAATGTGGCTTAAAGATGATCTAAATATATCTGCTCTTGATCCACATTTTCTACGTTGTAGGAGCAGAAGATTTAAGGTATAGTGTGCTGTTTGAGTTCAGCACTTTGTTGTCATCATATGTGAGTTCATACTGCTGTCTGAGAGGTTTCCATGGCTGCAACATTTTTTGTCTTCCTTTTGCTAACACTGAACAATTGCTTGGCCATGAATGCTTCTTGGTGGTGCATGATTTTTAAAGAAAATGGGAAAAAAACATGGAATTAATCTGGATACTTTGCATTTTGATTTTCCTAGATAGTCTCTCTGATTGTTGAACTATTTGGAAATGAATCACAAAGTTAGTCACAAAGAAGAACAGCATTCAAATAAGTAATATGGTTTTTAAGGGTCAAGTTTAAGTTCAGGCTTTTTGTTTCCTAAGTATCTGTATTAAAAATAAAACCAAAATTCTATAGCCATCTTTTTTACCTGTGATTTTAGTGTTAGCAAACACTGCTTTATGCTGACCCGGGAGTCCCAAGATAACTTGAAGGAATACTGTTGTTTCCTGTGCCTCAAACTTCAGTTCAAGTGCCAGATATCCTGCAGGTTTTAGGTCTATCTCTGCTTCCATAAACCCGAATTAAAAGTACAAAAAAGCTCATCAGGATGAATCTTAAGAACCTGACTGCATGCTAATGAGGCAATTTAGCCATTTGATTGAGGTGAGTTTGACTAGAAACTAGCACAATTACTGAAGGGTGCAGTTTGAGACCCATGCTGTAAAAAAAGAACAATAGAATTGGGAAGTTCAATGAAACATGTCTCAAATGACATTTAAAAAAATGAGCGTGTTTTGCACTCGATAAAAACAGACTGGGGTCCCCTTCGCTGACTTAGTGTTCTTAAATTATTTATTTTCCGAAAGAGGCGACAAAGCGGATTCGCCAGACTCGTACTCCTTGAACCCAGCCGTTTCGCTGCCTGGTTACCTTTTATTTACACCGGCGACAACTCCAAATATGGAGCTCAGATGACGCCATCACTGTTGCTGCGCGCGCCCTCCGCGGAGGGGAGGAGAGAGACGAAGAGAGCGCGCGCACTGGCCGGGAGGCGGGGCTGCGGTTTTGACTCAGTTAAGCGTCATGGCTTTTCCACTGAGCGCGCGATCCCTCGGGGCTGTTTTACTACCGGATAGTACATATAAGGAAACCGTCTGTCTGTGTGTATTATTCTGCGTGTGTTTTTCTGGTGTGTGTGTGTGTGTGTGTGTGTGTGTGTGTGTGTGTGTGTGTGTGTGTGTGTGTGTGTGTGTGTGTGAGAGAGAGAGCGGAAGAGAGACAGAGTGACATGACGCTCTGTGTGTTTGACAGAGAAAGATCGGCGGGAGTAGAAAGTCCCCGCAGTAACTGGAGACACGTTTTTCTTCTCTCCCACGTAAATTCTTCGAACTGCTGTTCGGGTTTTTACCAGAATGTAAACACTGACTGACATCATCTCTATACGCTACATATCGTTTCCCCTTCTGAACAGGAAATTGTACTTAGAACACATTGTAAAAGGGTAATAATAATAACAGTAGTAGTAGTAGTAATACTAATAACATTCTAATTCTTATCATTCTTATTATTATTACCATTGTGAACAATATTAAAATTCTAATTGTTATCTCTATTATTATTATTATTATTATTATTATTATTATTATTATTATTACTGTAGATAATATTAATAGTACTATTATTAACTAATATTATTATATGCATTATACTATATTATTTTATAATAATAATATTAATAATAATTTAAAAAAATTAATAAATTATAACATGCCTTGTTTAGACTACGGTTGTATTAGAAAAAGTGAATTAGGCATTTCAGTAACTTTCTAGTACTCCATATAATATAATATATTATAATATTATATAATATAATATAACATAGTATTATATTATTTCTTCTTAATTCATAGATCTCAGAAGCTATATCTGCATAATCTCTTAAATAAAATCGCGAAGGGAGGAAACGAAGAAGGAAGAGAAAGATGGCTGATAATGCAACCTCACTGAATTTAATTAAATTAGTCACCTAGCCAAAAAAAAAATCTAAATAATGACACAGATTAAGTGAGAGAAAATTGTCAGACGGAACAGATGGTGTGTCTGACTTGGTGTGTGTGTGTGTGTGTGTGTGTGTGTGTGTGTGTGTGTGTGTGTGTGTGTGTGTGTGTGTGTGTGTGTG